>JARJDS010002028.1:0-11356 GCA_030264155.1 Atheta pasadenae
AAAAACTGGCCATGTAAAATATATTATCATTATAATTCTGAATAAATAACCATAATGATGATACATTCCTAGATAACGACAACGCAGGGTGCGCAATGTAATACAAACATAATAAACAATTAAAGATGCGCTTATCAGCTATCCTGTATAGCATCAAGCACGACATCACTAGTTACTTGATATTGACAAAATAATAAATAATTTATTAATACTAAGTCTCGATATATCGGTAAATATCAGGTGATGGGAGTCCATTATCGGTTATCACCGTTATCAGCGATTAGTAATCCTTTACTATGGTACTATTATCATTAGAAAAAGCGTGTAACTTAAAATACGATTTTAAAACCTATAACCTCCAATGGAGCCTAATCAATAACGTGGTCATTAGCCACCAATGAACCAGCCAAGCGTATTTATTATTAAAACAAAATTCAACTATAAATGACTAATACGAATTACCACGGCATGCATGAAACTTATTGATGACCAAACTTAAATTCAACGCAAATCATGACTTATACATTTTCATTGATAAAAGATTGTTTACTATCAAGTTACTACAGAATGATCGATTTGGGCATTGAAATGCATTATTCGCTAAAATCGTACTTTAAGCCACAATTCTATAAAAGTCAACAGTTTGTAGTGAAATTTGAAGCAATTTATTGTCAATGCCATAATAAATAATTTAGCAATATGGTATGGTTTTTAGGTTATGTAACATTATTGAAAAACTGAATCTAAATTTAAAGATCCTAAACCATTTCTATTTAAAGTGGATACCATTATTAAAAGGTATTGACATAGTTGTGTAGAAAACAAACGTTTATGGTTAATAACCATAATAATCATAACAACTATAATGCAATGTGTATTAAAAATGATATTATTGATGTTGGTGCAAAATGTTGTTAATCTTTTGTGGGCATGGTGGGTGGAATTTTAGTGATTATAAACATTAAACAATAAATATTTCCATAGAATGTGCAGTAATATAAATGTTAATTCTGGTAAAGTGTCATACGGCAACGTGTTGTAAGAGCAGAAAACATGACGCGTATTATGAAATTTTACGATGTTTATTTCGAGCGTGATTTCCTTTGTTATGAAGAGTCGATCGAGTTGAAGCGTCGGAGGAATGTAAGGTTATGTGTGTTATGTTATGCTTTGTTTGGCTTCTTTGTGTTTGTGGGGCATATGGGAAATCGGAATTGCATTGATCGCGATTGTTGGAAACAATAACAAGCGAATTTTACGTATCGCAGGGAACATTTGCAATTGCATTTTTTTGAATGCGTTATCAGGCGTCGGCAAGAATTTGCAACTTTGGCGACGGCAGGCAGTTGTTTTGGGTCTGTCCACCGATAGAAAGGACTAGATTTGACAGAAGCGAATGACAAGCAGCACACAATGAGGGAAAACAAATGAACTTACTCGTCGCCATCGGGACAGATGCCTGTCGTCTCGTCGTATTTGGTGCAGTAGTTATCAGCACTATAGTTGAATGTGCCATCGCGTCGTCTAACAGGCCGTCGCCGTCTTTGGTTCATAAAATGCCAGTGGAAGCATGTAAACGGACGGTGCTGGGTGCACTTGTGCTGCAAGAAGAGTGGGCATTGGTCCACGCGAAACTCCTTCAAATATCTGCAAAACGGAATGGCGTTAGCCCGATCGTGACACATCATTGGAACGGGCGTAAGATGCTGTCTTCGATTCCGCGCAGCTATCAAACGGAGATTGCACTTACGAGTAATGATTCGGTTTTTCAGTTTGGGCTGTCAACAAAGGTTTAGCCTCTGACGGCATTTTGTAATCACTGGCGCGCAGGAATAATGCGCAGGGCACGCTCATAAAGGACCAATTATTCGGCGCTGGCGCGCGTCATGTGACCGCGGCGCTTCGTGGTGTGCACGCGTTTCAAGGACGACAATGTTTTGGTAGAAATCGACAGCGAACTGCGACTAGAATACAGGTGCACGGGTGGGTGTTCTCATAATAACACTTCTCGGCGCAACACGCACTGTCGCACACGACACGGGAATCCGTCAACTTGACGCTTACGAGCCCGGCGCCTACTTAGTTTCAGATTGCAATGATCAACGACGCGCGCTCGTTCAACAGAACAACAAGATTGTGAGAGGTGGTGGCGCTGCAGGCGAGTGCACAGACCGCACGAAGCCGCACGATCCTAGACGAATCGCGCGCTTTTCAAACGCTGTGAGTGGACGGCACTGGCTGGCGCAGGCGCTTTGAGGTTTCACGGTTGTACGACCTGATGATGAGTCGAACGTTTGGCGCGTGCCGCCGTCCGCAGCCGCCTTCTTTGGAATCGACTGTTGCGTTGTCTAGGAACGAACCACCAGCAGTTATGAGTTGAGTTTGTTTACCAACTTGCTAGTCTTGTCACCCAACCGTGCGTTAATCTGTTGAGATAGTAGTACTACAAGCCACCGCTGAAATTAAAAGAAAAACATTCTCATAATAACGAGACGTCATATCAAATTTTAAACTACAAAACTGATTTTATTGATTACTTGTAAACAACATCACAACAACTTTTTTTATCAAACAAAGCACTCCTTCCTGCTTTTAATTTCTGCGCATCCACAATTTAACATTCCTACAAACCTGCACGCTCTCCGCCAATCACGCTTCTCTTGTCCGATTTGGTGAAAGTACATTACGCAACATTCGAGTTCAGGTCAAATATAAACATAACATTAAACAATGAATGCAATTCGTACAAAATTCGAACTTGCTGGCAACACTTGCGCATTACCCGCAAAAATCAATAAAACCCATCCCGCAGCGCCATCTACCAACGATCAAAACAATCATTTACCTTAGTCTACCTTGAACTTTACCACATAGCACAAAAATATCAAAATAAACCATTTTAGATCAATTTCCCATTAGTTTTCTTACTGCTATCACTTAAAACTAACAATTTACATTCAATTTAACATATAATAATGTCCTATCAATCCAATTAGCAGAAAATCTGTACATTTTTGTACGCCATATGTCGTATCGCATACGCACTCATGACGTATTTGTTCTAAAAATAACATCAACATCTTATAACAGCTTTAAATGCTTATTATAAACGAAACATAACACTAAAATACGATGATTGTCAAGTTTACACAACGATCTATTGAGAAATTAATGCAAAATCCCGAGTTTTTCACACCTGGGACACACAAATATTTAAAATATCGGCGTCTCCATTCCGCGAAGCGGTGCGGGCCAATCGCGTGCGTCGTTATTTCTACCAATCAAACGCCAGCTTTCCCGATCCTATGTCGGCCATAATGAAAAGCGTCATTTCAGTGTCGTTCCTCGTGCAAGACAGTTCTCTTTGTTAGTGAAATAAACTGCAGTTGATTAAAAAGGTATGTTTTTCTTAATTAATAACCACAAAACCAGTTGTCAACCTCATGCATGTTACGAATACAAGAAAACAAGCGCGTTTTGCATGTAGAATATCTTAAAATATCAATCAATTGTGTATAGTTGTCGCGCGCTGACTAGATGTCTGGTGGCCGCCATTATGTTTGTTTTGCTCGTTCGTATTCAGCTCGACTTTAATAATAAATTCAATCTTTTTGATTTTGCTTTCTATTGCTAACGTACGTTGATTACTGTAGTGGTTATCTTTAAAACTGTTTTTGTTTGTTGTCTAGTGATGATTATGATAATTGGCGCCTTTTTTTAATTTGTTTTTTTTTTCTATATTGTGGTTATAGCATAAAACATGGCTCGTACCAAGCAGACAGCGCGTAAATCTACGGGAGGAAAAGCTCCTCGTAAACAGTTGGCGACCAAAGCGGCGCGTAAATCAGCACCGTCAACTGGTGGAGTTAAGAAACCCCATCGTTATCGCCCTGGTACAGTCGCTCTTCGTGAAATCCGTCGTTACCAGAAGTCGACTGAATTGTTGATCCGTAAATTGCCGTTCCAGCGTTTGGTGAGAGAAATTGCGCAGGATTTCAAAACTGATCTGCGTTTCCAGTCTGCTGCTATTGGTGCACTTCAGGTAATAAATAATTCAACCTAATATTTTACAATATACTTGTACTAATACGTCATTTTGTAAATTTAGGAAGCCAGTGAGGCTTACCTCGTCGGCTTGTTCGAAGACACAAATTTGTGCGCTATCCACGCCAAACGTGTCACCATCATGCCGAAAGACATCCAGTTGGCCAGACGCATCCGAGGAGAACGTGCTTAAGGCGCCACAACAAGATGCAACCCCTGCATCTTCTTATATTTGATTACTTATCATATTTTCATAGTAAAACAAGGAAACTTATTCCTTGCCCTCGAAATCATAAGCGTATCGCTTAAACTTAACATTCAAATTCACAATTCACTTCTGAAAACTTATTCTGTGTCTATAACCCGCATAAAACGTTAAATTAATTCTCACTAGAAGTAAAGCATTGCATACTCGTAATATTCATACAAATAGCTCTGGTTATAGTTGGTTTTTTATGCATGTACTCGTTTATACTTCTATAATAATCATCAGAAGACAACCAATGTAGGGATAATGTAAAGTGACAACATCTAGAGTAAAAGTGAAAGAAAAAAGCAAACAAACGCATCACAAGCACACAAATTTGCGGTTTGAGGTTCAACTGTTTCTTTAAACTGTTCGTGTAAGTGTAGGTGTGGTATAGAAGATTAGGTTGGTCTTGTATTTGTCACGCGTAGAGCATTAAAATTAGTTTCACATTGTAATGTATTTGAGTCAGGGCGCGCGAGCACCCTGAACATGTAATTAATTAAGTTTCTTTAACGATACTTTTTTATAGGTTAACTTGTATTATTTACAACTAGAGATTTGTGTAGATAGTTAATAATATCACACAATGGCAAAAACATCATTTGAGGTTGTAAATTTTTTTTTTGTATTATTGGTATTTAACTTTTTGTCTGACAATGCAATGATCTATTTTAAGATAAATCTGACGTATTGTTCGTTTGTTTAAAAAAATCGGATTTAATTTGTAAATTAATTGTAATAATCCTTTGCATTAAAATGATTTACTTATAGTTTTGACATCATCTCATCGTCATACTAATATTTTTTGTAACTCATCATCATCTTAAAATACAGTGATTCAAAGAATGAATTTATTTGATGTTTTTTTACCCAATTTGACGCCATTTTTGTATTTTATTTTTCAGAAATACTACAAATTAAAACGAAATATTATAAGCATAATATTTGTATTCCTCTAAAGTATTATTAATGCAAATAAATCAAACTTGTCATATTTTCATTATATTTCACATTCCTTGCAATATTACATCACATGTTGCAATAAATATCCATTACAATTCTTTCGAACAAACTTATAAGTAAATATTCTACTTCGTGCAACCTTAAAAATACAATTTTATGTTTTGTTAGCAGCTATTTCTTGTAATCTAGCTTCAATGTCTGCTGTACTTTTACCAAATGTTTTGTTATGTTCTAATGAAACCTTTAATTGAACCTCTTCTAACCCACTAATTCTACTGTACAACGTTTTTTCTAGCTCTTTGTCAATATGATTTTCTTCCCTCAAGTAGAAAAAGTAAACCATAAATATAAAAAGGCTACCTATGATTACATGAGGTTCGTACCAGAGTCTAGGTACTAACACACCAGTACGCGACGTTTCGGCGGACCATTTATAAGCTGGTGAAGTTGTATATTTAATAGGGCTATTGTCTTCCTCGGCTTCTTCATCTTTGGAGACGTTCTTTGTGGCAAAAGTACGATTAGAGACGATTTTATACTGTGAGAGTAACCTAAAAATGATTGCTTGGAGAAGACATACTAATATTTTTATAATTTTTCAAATTAATACCTGCTATTGTTGTAAGTCTTCGCTTTGTTTATGAAATTAGATGACAGACGTATTAGATTGTTCATTTTGTATAGTTTTATTGTTTTATTTATTGTTTTGGGAATAAAAATAATTAGATTGATTTTTTGGTTATGTCTCTACTCCGGCTGGGTTTGAAGTGGTTTGAAGCAGTTTGACGTTAACGGCGTTAAACGAATATGGTTTGTACGAGGAATTTGATTCAATTTTTTTAAAGAAATAAATCTTATGTGATTTATTTATATGCAACGCAAGTTGTAACATTGTTTGTAATGATAAATTATTAAAATTTTTAATGTTTTTGAAGTTTTTTGGTTTACAATCACCGCCAGATGTCGCTACCATGCAAACAATTGCACGCTTTCTTGAGTGAACAACATGTTGTGCTCGTAATCACAATCAGTAGACGCGAACGGACCGCTGGCTGGCTGCCTCAAACGAAAAAAACGCAAAGCAAACCAAACAAAACTGTGCGCCATGAAGTAAATGTCTACATGTAACAGCGTTCGTCATCTTCATAACTATCCAATCACATAAATTACCACGTATCAATGTATTCGCACACGGTCCTAACAATCTAATCACAGGTATAAATGATTACTCATTTACTTATTACTAATAACACCTAACGCTTTGTACGTTTGTTTTCAGTTACCCAGGCTCGTTATTTACTCTTTTATTCAAACAAACCAGTCAATCAACCAAAACCATCATCATGGAGGCAGTGGACATACAAGCAGTGGAATCAAAACTGAGTGATGTGACTGTGACTGCCATTCCCATGAATCAAAAAACACCATCAAACACCTCCACATCAAAGGAAGCCAAAGATCTATCACCCAAGGATAATGGATTATCAAAGTATGCCCAGTTATTGGGTGTGATTGAAGAACTTGGACGAGAAGTGAGGCCTACCTATGCTGGCAGCAAGTCATCTGCTGAAAGACTTAAAAGAGGAATTGTGCATGCAAGAATTCTGGTTCGTGAGTGTCTAATTGAGACAGAAAGAAGTGGAAGACAATAATATGACAGTTAGATCAAATGATCTCACACCCTTCAACTACAGTCTTCTGGTTTTAAATTAGATACTAAACAAATTACACCAAATCCTGTTAATGTTTTTGATCACTGGAATTAATGTGTATTCAAGTCAATCTCTCAGGTGATTGTTGTCTTAAAATAATGTTTAAGCTGCTAGCCTTACTATTGTAATGACATTATTTTATTGATTATAGGTGAAACATATTTTGATAAAACTAATTAAAATTTTAAAATATTACTCTTTGTTTTTTCATTTTTAACGCGATGACGTCGCGGTCAATTTGAGGTTAGGAGATTATTAGTGCAAAACCGTCCTTATCGCAATTTGTTCTAATCGTGTGTGGTCTTGTTTGAAGTGAATGCTAAATCATCCATTCATAAAAGTAATACGTACACATTTACGATTACATAACAATTCTCGAGTTTCTAAACAAAATTCCGCAGGAGTTGCCTATGAGTTGCCTTGAATTCAAAGTTAATAAATAACATTAAATACTCGCACGCACTTTATTACAACAATTATGAATTTGGCGAGTTCCCGACTCGTTATTGTGGTCAAAAAAGAATCCAAGTCGACGAAAACACCATAAACTTATCAAGGTTTATCCATAAAGTTATTAAAAATCGTCAGCTTGCACTTTATTTCTACAAATTATTATAAACTAAAGTGTTGTGTACATTATCAAAACTTCAAAAACGCGCTGATATAACTCCGGGAGTTGTGCTTTCAAAATTAATTTAGCATTGATCGTAATTAGAATTTTTTCAAGTGAACAAAAAATAAGTCACGTAAGCATTGCGCATGCGCTGGGTATGTTTGTTTGGTTCTAGCTCATTTACAATTTCGACGAGGTTCAGCTGGTCCAACACACGCACCGTGCATACTAACTTTGTACATTTTGCATCGCTTCCTCTCCTCGTCGAGTTTGTTGTGCTAAACAAGTTATCTCGTGATGACGTATTAATTAACAACTTACAATAAATATCAAAGACAGCATCCAAGTGCGTCGAATCAATTAAGAAACAAAATCAAACGTTCCAAGCCACGATCAGCATGGCCGACAACCAACCACAAGTGGTCGCCAACATCGAACAGAAACTGCAGACTGCGTTGGATCTAATCCTCATGCCAAGTTTCATCATTCAAAATGATACTTACTTTCACAAGCTTTTAACATTCTTATCCAATGAAAACGAGCCAGGTTAGAATATTTATTATATTTATTAAATTATTGCAATGACAATTAGAATCACATATTTATTTCATTTTTATAAACTGGATCAGGATCTGTCCAATCTCAAATCATCATAAGATGGATTCAAACAGCACTACATCAATGGGAAGCACAGAAAGTCCCCAACATGCGTATTGGTTCATTTATGTTAAACTTAACTGCACAAGTGTCAAAAAATGAAACAACATTTCTTACATTCAGCCTAGCAAATGTTTACAGTCGATTGTTTGAGTTGTTCAACCTTCAAAATGAAGATGAAAATGTACAGCCTACTATAAAATTAGCTTATGTCAGAATACTCTTAGCATTTCTTGAACACAATTCTGGATTAGAGTGGATTTTGTCAAATAACATCTGGAAAGATTGTTTGAATTTTTGTTTGGAGCAACAGACAATTTATATTATCAAAGAAGGACAGAATTTTATTTATCAGTTGATAATTAAAACAGTAGAAAATCATTCAGCTTTTTGTAAACTTGTTATTGGAGAAATATATGGGAAATTGCAAGCTGTTCCGAGTGAAGCTGACACAATGATGAGTTGTTTTGCTAATCCAACTGGGCTTGGATCTAGACTAGATGATAAGTGTGCGAATACGTTACGCCTTGTGATATTTATACTGAATAAACTCATTGAAGATAAGAATGAACAAGAAGACTACAGAGCAGTGAATCTTATGATCAATGATGATGACCACAAATTGGAGAATATAATAAAAGACTTAAAACCACGGACAAATGACGTGGAGCGTGTTTATGAACTGCATTCCATATTAATTTATATTAAAGTTTTAAATATTTTGATGCTGGGTAAAAGTGCGGAATACGAAGTATATTACACAACCGGGACAGAAATAATGGCGTTTTTTCATGATTTACTTTGTGTGCGGTACATTCCTGTGGTGATTCGCCTAGCGCACTTGTCTGATTCTCTGTGGAATTATTGTCCTGAGGTTAAGGCATTGCCTTTACCGTCAAATCCGGAGCATAGACGGCGAGAACCTTTACGCTTTCAAAACCAGTTATTGGTTTTTGAAGTAACAGCCATTTTCGGCATTTGTTTTTTACATACGAATATTAGGTTTGATGAAACGGATGATTTGCGAGAAGAATTCATCTCGTCGTTCTTTCGCATACTACATGAAGACACTATACGTCTAGGGTACAATTGGAGACAAATTTTGGATCAACAGACCGAAGGGTTTCAGATGGCTAAGTTCACGATGTCACATATTTTGAGTTCGATTGACCATTTTGGGAAAAGTCGAGCAATTATTGTATTTCAAGTTCTGGTGTATATGGTGAAAGATATTTTACAGGGTTTGAAGGAAAAGCCTAGTTTGACTACGGTGTTCGTGCAGGAGGAACGTTTCATGATTGGGTTGTTTGAAACAATGGCGGCGTTTATTAAGAAGTATGAGATTTGTTGGAGTGATAGTGTTGAAACAATTTGTGTCATGCAAAGTGCAATTGAGTGTATTAATCAGCCATTTTGGCCACCAAGGGTGAGGATGATTCATAGAAATAAGAAAAGTAAATCAAATTTAATTTATTTTGTTTGTTAGGTGATTGTTCATGCTTTAAAACTTGTGGATTTGTCAATTGTCAAATTTTTGCCCCCTGATTTGGCGTTGTTAGTTGAGGAGGATTCTACGACCACAACTTTGGGTAGTATGTTGACCATGAAGTTGTATGACATGCATTGGGAAATTCGGGATAGTATTTTGGAAATTTTACATACTATTGCAACTATTTCGAATTCAAGTGAGTGATTTTATTTTTTAAACAAAGTGATATTTTTAAAAGTAACATTTTTTAGAATATCCATTGTTTCAAACAATGTTACTCAATGTAAACATAGTCCCCATGATTGTAACAATGGCTGTGAACGATTCTGAACCTTTTGTACGCGCTGCTGCAATAAAATGCCTTCAGGAAATGATCCAAATTCATGAAATCTGGACCAAAGTGCTTGTGAGCCAACAATTACCAGTAAGTTACTTTCATTCCGTCGTTAAATATCAAGGGTATAATGATAATATCTATAAAATTGTATAATTTCTCAGCAAAAAATGATGCACATTCTCAAGTTTGAGTCCGAAGGAATAGTGCGAACTCAAGCCGCGAAACTAATGGCCAGCATCCACGAATACCAGTCTTTTCCGAATGATCTCATGCCGGAAATCTACGAATCCATGGCAATTGCAGCCGTCAAAGACCTTCACTGGGAAGTCAAAACGAACGCTTTAGATTTCTGGGGGAAAGTCGTCCTAAATCATCTCCAAGAACAAGGATACATCGACCATAAATTTCCGAATGTCACATTCTCAAAAGAACAACGTAAAATCGTTATGCTGACCGAAGAAGAGGTGCAAAGACGCCTCAAAAAAGTTTTATCCCAACTTAGTACAATCGGTTGTCTTGGCGTGCTCCACTACGCTATTGAAGAAGATTGCGATCTTGAAGTGAGTAAAAAATCCTTGGTTAAACTAAACAAAATGAAGAACGTGCTGCAAACGTACAAAATGTTTGAATACTACCAACCCCTTTTACCGGATCATTTAAAGAAAAACGACGCTGCGGCACCACCAGCTGAAGCTGTCAAAGTGATGCCTGCAACATCATCAGAGTGTGACCTTGATCTAACTCAGGAAACTTTGGAATCAATTCTAAATATCAATGATATGGGTTTGTTGAAGAATTTTATTAACACTGATGATATGCCTAGGCCTATATATCCCGATTTGTCGCTCGGGGTTGTAAAGCAGTTACAAGCTATCACTCCCGAGGTATTTATAACATACATTCAGAACGATCTGGACGAATTGGTCAATGGCAGGAGCACATGGTTGAACAAATTAGATAATTTTGAGTCACTGTTGGATGACATGACCAAGTGTTATGAAAATGATGTGAATACTATGGATTGTTACTGAGATTCGTTTGTTTTATTTCAAATTATTTTTATATATATGCACTTGTTAATGAAGTGAAGAACTGAAGGAATGAAGAATTGATGGATGTTGCTACATTTGTAATAAAGTCACAGCAAAAAAGTGCAAGCTTAGTTTTAAGTGTTAGGCGTGTACGTCATTTGCCTAAAAACACGTACCTTTTTTAAATAGTTTGTAATCATCAAATTTTTTCTAAGAAAATAAATTTAATTTGTTCGTCTAAACTATTGAACTATTTTATG
>JARJDS010002041.1:0-17837 GCA_030264155.1 Atheta pasadenae
TACAGTTGAATACAAAATAAAATTGACTGTCGGGTAGGCAACTCAAATTACATGCACAATTTGGTAACAGATATTGCTCTAAAGAAAGGGCAGTAAATTAGATTCTAAAACTGCAATTTAGTATTATTTGTTATGCTCTA
The DNA here is from genome assembly GCA_030264155.1 of Atheta pasadenae. NCBI lineage: Eukaryota > Metazoa > Arthropoda > Insecta > Coleoptera > Staphylinidae > Atheta > Atheta pasadenae. The sequence goes on from JARJDS010002041.1 coordinate 141, forward strand.
CAATCTTATGTTTACGGTTTTTTGAATAATGTTTAAACAAAAAAATTATATAAAAAAAATATATATTTTTTTAATTTGACAAATTCAACCTCTACAAGGTGGTGTTAGGTGGGGGTTACAAGAAGATAAACACTGGAAACATAACCATGTAGCGTATAATAAACGACGTATAATTTCGTATAATTCATACAATTGAGCTACAAAATCTTAAAATAGCATAAAATGGTATAAAGGTATTAAAATTAAATTCAAACAAGTCGTTTTGAACTGTTTGACTACAAAAACAATTGCTGTTTGCGCTTGTTTGTGATTTCGACGACAAAATGGTGGTGTGTCCGGCAGATCATGGCTTACAGGCCGACGTGATATTTGTGATTGAAGCAACAGCTATAAACGGTGCTTACATCAACGATTTGAAAACGAATTATATTTTACCGTCATTAGAGTAAGTTTGTTAATATTATTGATTAACGTAAGAATTAAATAGAACTTAAAGAAATTTACGTGATGAAACTGAACGGATATTTGAAACAGTTTGAGGTATCCATTTTCAAAGTGGATGTAACCTTGCTGCAATATGTGACAAATTACACTCCTGATACTTTTTACTTTAAGTTTTTTGAGTAAATAGTCTAAATTTCTTAATGTATAAAAGTTTAAAGCTGTTTGTTTGGTTTTAGGTATTTTAGTCAAGGAAATGTTGATGATATAAATTATGTGTCCGAAAATGCAAATTGTTTGTATGGTATTGTAGTTTATCATGCTGCAGATTGTTTACCAAGTCCGAGTAGTAATACATTTGGACCATTTGCAAGTCCAAGTAAATTATTAAATGCTTTGGATAAACTTGAGTAAGTTTTTAATTGTGTTTAAATTTAAGTTGGTATAATTAATTTTTTGGTTGTTTTGTTTTTGTTAAGGTTAATTGGAGGTAAAGGAGAGTCTCATGCTAATATTGGTGAAGGTTTAGCTACAGCATTAAATTGTTTTGATGAATTAGGCCAAAAAAGAGATGCAACCAGTAATGCGAGTGTACAAAAACATTGTATTCTGGTTTGTCATTCTCCTCCATATTTAATTCCAGTTTTGGAGGCTCCTAACTATTCTGGTAAAAATACAGAACAATTAGCTGGTGTATTACAAGAAGTAAGTTTTAAAATATATAAGTCTCTTGACTGGTTATTCAAGAATGTGTTTTTAAATTTCTGATATAGAATGGCGTTAATTTATCGATTATTTCACCTAGAAAAATCCCATCCCTTTATAAGTTGTTTGAAAAAGCTGGCGGTGATTTATCAATTTCCCAAACCAAAAACTACGCGAAAGATCCGCGTCATTTGGTGTTACTCAAAGGATTTTCGTTGAAGGAACGTCCGTTAACACCACCAAGCGGACCAGTTACTTCCTCACAAAATCAATTACCGAACACGAATCCTATTCAAATCGGGTCAATGCCAAGTCCTATCGCTAACAACGATTCACCCATTCCTGGTGGACAACAAGTCGTTAACCCTAATATTATGGGGCAAAACGCTGGTCCAAATCAAGTAGGTCCTAACAACGTTTTTAGAGCCAACAACCCGCAGGGTATTACTTCACTACAACAAAACCAAACGAATATAATGATGAATCAAGTTCGCGGTGGTATGATGGGTAACCAACAATTTCAAACTCCACAAATGCAAGCACCGCCTGGGTATAATCAAGCGATGGCTATGGGTGGTATGGTAGGTAATCGACCCCAACGTGGATGGATGATGCCGCCACAACCACAACGGCCACCGTTTATGCAAAACCAAGCACAGGGTGGGCAAAATCAAGGCAGTGCGTTGATCGCACAACTTACACAACCACCCAATTCTATGCCCAATTCGGTTAATCAATTTAATTCATGTAAGTTAAAAATTTCAAATAAATTCTTGGTTATGTTTTTGTTGTTGATTACAAAAAAAAATGTTACAGTGGGTAATAATGTATCAATGCCACAACAACAACATCCTAACCCACAACAACAGCAGCAGCAACAACAACAACAACAAATTCGTATGGGTTTGTTAACACCTCAACAACAACAGCAACAATTAAATCAACAACAGTTGAATCAACAACAATTAAACCAACAACAGTTACAACAACAACAACAAATGAACCAACAACAACAAAATTTACAACATCCGAATTTACAGCAACAGCAACAACAGCAGGTTCAACAGCAACAGCAGCAACAACAACAACAGAATTTACAAACTTCAATGGCGAATGTTCAGCAACAAGGTGTAAATCAAGGAGTTCCGCCAAACGTAATGCCGAATGTAAGTAATGTTGGTACGAATATGCAACAATCAATGCCTATTCAACAACAGGCGCAAGGTAACCAACCAATAGCGACGCAAGGTCAACCGGGTACAGGTGGTAGACAAACAATTTGGCAAGGTGTTTTGGAATGGATTGAAAAACCTAAAGTATTACCCGAATCACAGAAAATAACCAAACAAGTTCAATGTTCGGTATCAGCTGGGGTTAAAGATGGCGAATTGGAGTTGAAAGCTGATGGTTGGCCACATAAATTAATTATGCAATTAATGCCGAAACAATTAATTGGGAATATTGGTGGAGCGTATTTAAAAAACTCAAAGTCAGTGTTTTTTCATCCGCTTCCATGTGAAGCTTTGGAGTCTTTGACGAAAGTTATGAGTACTGGTTTTGTAAGTTTTATTTTTAATTTTGTGTTGGGTGGTAATTAATTATTTAATTACTTAATTTGTAGGCTGGTTGCGTCCATTTTACAGGAGCAAACAACCAATCGTTGTGCGACATCAAAGTTTTAATTCTTTTGTACACCGCAGAGAAACGCGCGTATTTGGGTTTTATCCCTAATGATCAAGTGGCTTTTGTTGATAGGTTGCGCAAAGTAATTCAACAACAAAAGTCAACCCAAATATTGCGGAGGGTTGACCCATCGCAGGGTATGAATCCTGGCCAACCAGGGCCTGGTATTGGTCAAATGCCAACGCAAATGCCTAATACGTCAACTCCGCAACAATCTTCTAGCCAACCAATGATGATGGTGCAAAAGAATGCAATGGCTATGGGTGGGGGGCAAATCACGCAAAATGTAGTGACTTCTAGTAGTCAACCGCAGCAGAATATTCCGGGACCGGCTGGGATGATGAATCCTAATATGCCTGGTGGTATGCGGCTTAGAATGCCTATTCCTAACCAAACACAACAAGCGCCGCCCAACCAAACCATGGCTAGTGGTGGGCAACAAGGTATGGGTGGTTCTATGGGCGGGCCTAATCGTCCACAAGGCGGACCGTTTGCCAATCAAATCGAAGCGGAGCGACAAGTTAATTTAGATAAAATCAATCAGTTAAAACAAACGTTGGAGCATGCACAGCAACAGGAGCAACAGTATAAAAATCAGTTGGAAAGAATTTCACATATGAAGACTCAACAGTTGCAGGAAGCTTTACAGATGGCGCAACAGCAGGAGATGCATTACAAAATGCTTGATGTAAATTTTTTTTGATTGTTTTTAAACTTAAAGGTTTAATGTAATTTTTTTTGATACAGCAACAAAGAATGAACAAAATTGTACCCACACCGAATAGTATTCCACCCCAAAGGATGATAATGTCTGGTCCTGGTGGTCCACAAGTTCTTCCAAATAATCCAGGATTGCGAACTCTTCTTCAACAACAACCACAGTATCGTCAACAGATGATGGGTGGCCAAATGCATGCAAACATGGGTGGTAATATGCAGCAAGGTGGGCTTCGACCTACAATGGATCAACAAATGGGTCAAAATCAAACTAACAACCAGGTTAATTTTGATGAGGTTTCTAATTTTGATTATTTTACCAACAATTAATTAGGTAACATAATCTTTATAGTATAGAAAGTAATTTATATACACCCTTGTCTTAAAAACAAACAAACATTAATTGTAAGGGTAAAACACTGTAATTTGTGGTTTTTTATGTCTTCCTCACAAAATTTTAGGTGATCTTAAATTCTACGTTAATTTGAGAAAATGTGTACCTTTGATTGCGTGCGTTTTTGTTGCGTATTTAATTTTAAAACGTGTATGTTAAGTTGCCTATAGTATCTATCTAGTTTCACTTTAGTTTGTAAGGTTCAAGACAAAATCAAGTCTCCTATGAAAAACAATTGCTATACCAGTTGCTATGGTAATTTATTTACCATCGCAATCATAGGAGGCGAAAAAACTGTCGCTGCTTGTAAGTCACACGTCCGAAACATATCACAAACATCACATCGAGTATTATTCACCGTGCTTTGGCTAATTTAATGAAAATTTTGTTATTTAACGATAGAGTATTAAATTTGTTTCGTTATTGCGGGGGGCCTCGACAATCAAGCGCGTACAAACACACATCACCGGTGAGTACAATTTAAATTTTTTTGTTCATCCAACCTAAATATCGAACGCAATATAGTTATTATTAGGGATTTGTAATTAGATATGATGCATTGAAGGTTTCTTTTCTGAGAAATGTTTTACGGTATGTTAATATGTCGTAAATTTATTACGAATAAAAGAAATTTGCCACTTGCTCTGCGTCAGCCATTGAAATACAAGCTAATTTGCGTGGGTTTTACGTTTGTATTCGCACATTTAAAGCCGCATTGCGGATGAGTAGCAACGTCCTCGAACTGCGGCTTACTTTACGCGGTTAATTTCTATATATTAATTGCATGTTCAAGTTTTGCGTTCGGTAAAAAAGCTTTGTTTGTATACAAAAATAAGTAAGACTGGAAATAATTCAATATGATTCAAGGCCATATAGTTTTTCTTATCAATGTCGATTTTTTTTTGTTAAAATATTGAATTATTCGAATACAACGTGATTTATTATAATTTTTCTAATTGATCAATATGTTATTGTTGGTAATGTATGAATTTGATTAATTTGTTGATTGTTGCGCTACTTGCGGAAAATGTAACATGCGGATGTAGTTCCATCTCGCTTCCTCATTCCGCAGTGTCGCAAATGTTTGGCTCAGTTTGGCTAGTCATACGGTATCGCATCACCGCTCACGCTGGCGAGGAGATGTTCAGTGTGTCGCATCAGTGGCGCGCGCGGCCGAGCGACACACTGATTTTTTGCTCGACAGTCGTCCCTCTGCCGCTGATTACCGCATGCGGTGCGACGCGCCGCGGTATTTGGACGTGATAACAGTGTGAGACAGCAAGTGCGACTTGAGCTCACCCCAACAGATCGAGTGTGTGCGTTGCGTCAGAGCAGGCGAGCAGGCTAGCGGGAGAGACCGATCGGGAGCAAACCAAGACGCGTGCCGCGTGCTTTTCGTCCTGCTTGTGTCGTCGTGCCTGTACGCGTTGCGATTGGCTGCCGCAGTCGTCGCCGCACGCGCATCACGCAGACGTGCAGTGTGTGCCTGTGTGCCCTTGTGCTTTTGCTCAGATCGCTCAAACTCGAACGCGCAGCGAGACGCGCCATTTGCTAAACAATTCCACACGTTCGTCATGGCAGTGGTAAGTCTTAACAACGAACGTTTTAATCGTATCAGCGGAATTAATCTATAGTTATTGTATGTGTCAGTGATAGATTTAATAATTTTATCGTGTCAATTATTTGTCAATGATTGATTTTTATGCTTTACCGCACGCAGTGCAGACAAACTAACCTAGCTTTCAACTCCCACACATTCGGTAATTTTTTTTACTTAGACGCGAAATCAACAACTTTTGTTTTTCAAAGCCATCTTGTTAATTGGCTCGATTACGTTGTTTTATGTCGGTTGACTTTTTTTGTTTTTAATGTTTTACGTTGTGTGAGATTCTAATTTGTATTTTTTTGTGTTCAGATGAACAATTCTTAGGTTTGCAAATTTTGGTGGGCCTATAACTAAGTAATCAAATTGAAAGAGTTCACGCCACTATACACGAACGAACTGAGAAGAGTCTCATTGCCATTTACGCCGGGAACATTGTCAAACTTGCAATCTACAATGGATGAACTGAAACAAGATTACTGCGATAAGGTTTTTGTGTCTAAGGAGGAGTTTAGTCTTTCAGACACTATTTTTGGGGATGGTGTCAAGAGTGGCAATTCTAGTCCACTGGATAATGCCTTGTTGGGTGATCCAGATAATTGTCGCTTGTGCAGGTAATTAATTTGTTCACACAACATTAATTATTAAATTTTTAAAAAAATTTTAACAAAATTTTGAATTTGTTAGGGGACCACTTGTAGTTCCAAGGTTGTTATCCTGCCTACATGTGTTTTGTGAACATTGCTTGGAAATGAAGATGATGGATGGGGGTGGTGATGCAGGCAGCCCAACTTCAGTCATTAGCTGCCCAATTTGTGAACAGGATACCAATGTAAGTGTTGCAAGATTTTTTTATTAAATAAAAATCTTATTGGATTTTAAAGTCCCTGGAATCCAATTAGATTTCAATTCGTTTTGTAAGTCGTGAGTCTAAAAGTGTGAATTGTTCACAATTAAGAGGAGATAAAAGAATTGTAATTTGTAAAAGTTTTAACTGGTTCAATTGTGGTTGAACAAATCAACATCTGGGTCAATGCAGTCGGATCTAGTTGCTGAACTGGGTCGCGACCTAATTTTGCACGTGTCCCGCAGGGTGGCGTGGCGGCGCGCGGTGCGGCATATTGCCGTTACTCTCGCCGAACGCCGGGGGCGGTTGGTAGTGGTAGAGTGCCAGATTTTAAAGACAGGGGGCGTTAAAGTAGGCGCAAGTAACTTACGCAAATATAAATTTAGTATAATTTGAAAAACAAAGAAATTAAAATAGATTTTTTTATATAGGTTGGAATGAAAAAGTTGTCTGCATTACCCTTAGATGTGATGACAACAAATATCGCCGACGTAACTAACACGACCAACTTACAATGCACTAGCTGCACCGCAAAAGAAGTGGCAGTGTCACGCTGTTCTACGTGTCACAACTTGCTTTGTAGCCACTGTGAGAAAGCTCACCATTTCATGCGCCTATTCGAAACACACGTGGTTGTTTCTTTGGATGAGATGCGCTTGGAAGGTAAGAAAATTACCATCCACAAGCCTTTGGTTTGCTCTCAACACAACGGCGAACATTTGATCTATTACTGCGGTACGTGCGAAATGCCTGTCTGCTCCGAATGCGTAAAGATTGAGCATAACAGTTCAGCCGGTCATAAATATGAGCAGATTCTCGAATGTGAGCCGCGTGTACGCGAAGAATTGCAAACAATGCTCGATAAAACTAAGAAGGTTGCTGATGATATGTTCAAAGCTTCGGGGGATTTGGACAACGCGCTTGAGGAACTCGCTAATCAAAAATGTGCTGCTAAAGACCTGATCACTGAGTCGTATCAGAGTTACAAGGCTATTTTGGAGAAATGCTCCGATGAAGCGCTTGCTCAATTAAACAATCTTTACCGCGATAGAGAGCTTAAGATTATGGATATGACTCAAACTGTTGGTAAAGATACTGAGTTATTAGAAGATGCGTGCAAGTACGCTACTCGTGTTTTGGAGGTTGGGACAGCATCTGAGATTATGTATCTGCGCAGTATTGTTGGTAATCAACTCAAGAACTTGGTCAGGCTTTTAAGCAAACCGGAGTGCAACTTTACGTTTGAATTCGTTACTGATATTGACGAGTTCGAAGCTGCGGTTAAGAAAGTTTTTGGTTGCTTCAAGACCGAAAGTTGTGTCTTTGAAAAACTGCAGGAGGAACATGTTGAGAACAAAAAGGAAAAAGTGTTAGCTTTGCCGATGATCCCAATTCCGAATGGTAACATTCCGGATGATTCTCAGACTACTAGTAGTCCCATTTCTTTGCCGACTTCAATGCAATCGTCGTTTGATGGGGATTTGAGCTCTAATTTGCAAGGTTTGGCTTTAGCTTCTACTCCCCCGATTGCTCCGATTAATTCAGCCGGTTTGCAAGGGTTTACTAGCATTGCTGAGTATAACATTACTCAGCTTGCTAGTTTAGCTGAGAATGCGAATACTGCTACATCGCCGACACAACCGCCGTTTTTGGCCGATTTGTTTACTACTGATACGGCGTTTAAGAATTTGCAATCGCTGGCTAAGTTGGGTTCGTTTAACAATGGTGATCATGGTATTTCTAATGGAGGTGGTATGATGATGCGCTCTACGTCGCCGGTTTTGGGTAATAATCTGCTTAACGGTTTTGCTCCATTGTCTACATCAACTTCGCCGTTGTTGTCTACTCCTGATGATATTATTCCCGATGGTTTACATCAAGCAGGACGTGGACCGCCAGTCCAGAGAGCTGGAAAAGTATCGCCAATGCAAATTCGTTGCAAGTTTGGCCAATTGGGCGCTGGCAAGGGGCAATTTAACTCTCCACATGGTTTTTGTTTGGGTTTAGAGGAAGATATTGTCGTTGCTGATACAAATAATCATCGCATTCAGGTTAAAATTTTGTTTAATAAATTAACAATAAATAAATGAAAATTTAATATTTTTATGTATCTCCAGGTGTTTGATAAGAATGGAACATTCAAATTCCAATTTGGCGTCGCCGGAAAAGACGAAGGACAATTGTGGTATCCGCGTAAAGTTGCCGTGATGCGTTCCAGCGGCAAGTACGTCGTTTGTGATCGCGGCAATGAGCGCTCGCGCATGCAAATCTTTACAAAGAACGGTCATTTTTTGAAAAAGATTGCTATTAGATACATCGACATTGTCGCTGGTTTGGCTGTAACTACCAATGGCGAGATTGTCGCGGTAGACAGTGTGAGCCCGACCGTTTTTGTCATTTCTGAAAATGGTGATCTTATTAGATGGTTCGACTGCAGCGATTACATGCGCGAACCGTCAGATATTGCCATCCACGGTAAGTGTCTTTAGGTTAACTAATTTTCAACTTGACTGGAATGAGTTATCATTAAATTTGATGTGTTTTGGAGAAAGTCAACCAATTAATCGGCCGCAATTATTTTTTTACAGGCAAGGAATTCTACGTCTGTGATTTCAAGGGTCATAACGTGGTAATCTTCAGCGAGGATGGCAATTACATCCGCCGTATTGGTTGGGATAATATCACTAGTTATCCGAACGGCATTGACATATCTGACGCCGGTGATATTCTCATTGGGGATTCACATGGAAATCGCTTTCATGTTGCGGTTTTCAATCGTGAGGGAGATCTTATTTCAGAATTTGAATGTCCTTACGTCAAAGTAAGTTTCTTTTTTCACACCAAAAATCTAGATTATATATATTGATTATTTTTGTTAGGTTTCTCGTTGTTGTGGTTTAAAAATCACTTCAGAAGGCTACGTCGTCACGCTGGCCAAGAACAACCATCATGTCTTGGTGCTCAACACTTTGTACATCCTCTAATCAGCGTTTAGAAGAAACACAAGTAAGAAAAAGAAACCCTACAAAATCAACTAATTAACTCTTCACACACATTGCCGACCAGCGATAAGCGCCATCCAACAAAGCACTCTACCAACGGCAAGTAGTATTTTTGATCTCTTTTATATATTAGATTTAATTAATTTTTATTCACAGAACTGATTTTATTTTACTAGTTGTTGATTTGTTCTAAAAAAAACAAAAGAAAATGTATACACGCAAACAATGCAAATTAGCACTCATTAATGTGTTAACAGTTTAATTCCATTCAAAAAAAATTAATTTTGATTTTGCCAAATGAAATCTAGCAAAATCACACTTAACAACAAACATACAAAATAACATAACGAAATATTTACTTATACAAGACGATTGATTCTTATACTTACAAAAAATGAAAATTTGATGGGAATTAAATTGAAACTGAAATTGGGATTCAAATTTTAAATTCAATCCAAAGTTTAAACATTCATATATTGTAATACGTATTTAAGCTATTAATTAATGCGTACACGAATGTTTTTTTCGATTTGTTTTGTTTAATTTTGATATGATTTTTATCAATTACTTTTCAATAATCGGAAAGTTACAAGCAGTAATTTTAATTATAAATTAGACATAAACTGCAGAATAACGGACGGCAAACAAAGAGAGATAAATAAGGTTCCTACATATTTACACGTTAATTCTTAGTTTTTAATATTTTTTTTTCGGTTTTATCAATTAACTGAAAAATGCAGTTTATAAACAAACAAATTGATGCAAGTGAGATTGAGCTAAAATTGACTATATTGATAAACTATATGCGATAATGAAAATACAAAGATATTTCATGTGCCAATTACTAAATTTAAATTACAAGTTAAAATTTAAATTACAAATTTCGAATTGTTCAAAACGGCGTCATACCAAAAATTTGCACACTTGATGAATCTCGTTGTTGGGTGATTGATTTCGTAGTTATCACACTAAATAAATTCAATTTTTAACCAACTTTCCATTTTGAAACATTAACAAAAAACGATAATACGAGCACAATCTTTTTGATATTATACAAAACTACGATTACAATATACTAACGACATACGTTTGTGACATTTTTATATACACTATGTTTTGCGATCGCCTAATTGTTGTCTGAGTTGTCTTAATTGCAGAATGCTTAAGAGGTTAATGATTTACTTTAAGCAACAATCATTCCGATTATTATATAATTTTACTAATTAATCAATTACACTATGCGTGGTGAGAAACGTGTGTACATACTGTATTTTAGTTTCTAAGTTGTTGTTTTTGTGATTATTTATTTTATTTTTGAAATGGATCAAATTATTGATTGATGTTCAATGTTTAATTTTTTGAATGCTTTTATTTACATTATTTTTAATTGAATATATTTACATGATGTGTAAATATGTGAATGGAAATGTGGAAATTTTCAATCAAATTGAAAGATTTTCGTGTTTCTATTTACACATGACGAATTAAGGGCGCGCTTAAAAATTCAAAATTCATATATACGTACTCAGGTTGCTTAAGCGTTTCCCTAAACATTTGAAATTTCACGGTTTTAAGTGAATTTACTGTAAAAGACGCGTGCAAATATCAAATTTTCAGGATATTAGATTAGAGAGTGTTTAACGACGAAAAACAAAACAAATAAGAAAGCAAGGGAGGGAATGCAAATGATTAGCATTATACATTGTGCCATCATCCGTAGCTGTTTTTAATTGTAGGGTACTAAGAATTTTAACAATGTTATTTGATTATTTATCTAAACCTAGGCGACATGTTATATTGTCTTACATCTACACAGTACACATTTAAACATTGAAAAATATTGGTACACACGTAACAAGAAGTATCAAGCCTAATATTGAGTAACAATACGAATAACAAATAAGCGCTGTTGTATTATTTGATTTTATTAATTGATTGATTTTACTTACAACATTTTACCAAAATTTTTATGTTAGTTATTGATTAGTTTATATTTTTGTGCATGAATTAATGAATGAATTAATGAATGAATGCATCAATGAATATTTGAATGGTTCGAATGAATGGGAATTAATTGTTCTTCTAAAGAAAAAAACACGAAAAAACAAAAAATATCACCGTGACTGCTTGCATAAAACTTGTGAAAATTAATTAAAATCCAAAGATGACAACCAAAATTAACTAAATTTATTTCTATTGTTTATTTTTAAAATGGTTCGGTAACATAAAACAATGTAAGCAGCCACGGCGAACCGCGCCTGTGATAATAGTATCTTCAGGATAAGTTGTGACCTTAGTCTGTCGTTGTTATTTTGCGCATTGCACACCTTGCGCAACATGACATTAAACTATTCTAATGAGTGTGTGAAAATGTTGCTTTTTGGCAGCGGGGCGCGTTTTGCCCCAGCATCCCGATTTGCAACGTTTTTATCCGTGCAATGCGCAAGAAATATTTTTAAATATATTACAATATTTATGTATATATTATATACATTTAAAAAGATGCATATAAAATTAAATTAACATAATACCTAAAGAGGAGATAACTGAATATTTAAAAATCAATATTCAAACTTTTAAACTACTACAGTGTCGGTAATATCAGATTAAAATCAGAAAGAAAGAAAAAGCGATAAATTTTACAATACAATTATTATCCGTACCTCTAATTATGAGTTTTTAGTATTAACGCTAGATTTAAACTTTACAAATTTACTTGTGATGTCAATTTTATCTCTTGAAGGCAAAGAAAACTAAACTACAAAAAAAAATACAAAAAAAAGTTAGAATTAGTTGGTACTGAAAAATGTTTTGATAGTTTTGGTACACAAAACTATTGAAAACTGTGCATGATTAATTTACATAATTTACATATTTTATACACTTACAAGTGTATCAATAAAGTGAAGTCATTCGAAAGTCATTTTACAACTTATACAATTACAATATGTGTATTTACAATTATCTACATCTACAATTATGATACAATTATGGTGTAGTATGTAACAAAACTGATTTTTTTTATTATTGTTTAACAGTTTTTTTAATAACATATTTACTTCTATATATATATATAACTTTTAGTTAGAAAGTTTAAAATTATCACACACTGAGGCAATATTATAATTAGCGTCTAATCATGGAATGCCTTCTTATTATTGATAGTTTCTTTTAGTTGAAGAACTTAATAATGAAACATATAGTGAGGCGATGCATAATAAATTTAGATGTTTAGGGTGTTCGTGTTTAACTTTGAAATTACATGACAAAACATGAAAGTTATGAAATAATAACAAAATTACCATGTTTGATGTCCATTTGAAAATTAATAATGAAATGATAAAAAGGGCATCGACATATTTTTCTCGCCAAAGACAATTAACGATTAATAACTTAATGAGAAATTGACATTGAAAGAAAGAAAGAAACAAATCTTCATATACATATACATTTTATCAAATACAACAACATTTGCTCACTTATAAATAGTTGTAACAAAATTATTTAATACGAATCAAAATTTTTAGGTTGACAGAAGTGTATTCGTGTTTACAAATATCAACAAATTGCTTAGTATATTCCCGGAGTTATTAACGTTACTACGAATTCCACCTACGATTGTTAATAAAATGTATTTCCCTTTAGAATTACACCTAACTTTTACCGTTTTACCTACTACTAAATACTAATACTACTACTACGAAAAAATACAGTCAGGTTGTTGTTGCACGCCGGAAGTATTTTCCACGCAATGTCGCAATATTAGACACTTTAACATTAACACACTCTCGTACCAGATTAATAAATAAAAATTTACAAATAACGCATAGTGGGAGCGTAGTGTGAGCGTAGAAGATCGGTCCATAGAATCGGTAGATGGGCAAATGCATCAACACGTTGATTAAATAAAAACAAAATAAACACTACCTTCAAATATTTATATTCAAATTAAAATGTATAACTTTAATGTGATAGATTTTTGATGATTTTTACAATCGCTACAGTCTCATAATGTTTGACAAAATATTAAATGTTATCATGAATCGTGTACAAAGCAGCGACGGTTGGAAGGACAAAACGATGGTGTGAATTTAAAATAAAGTCTAAATATTATTCACCTGAAATTTAAAAAAATACAAAAAGCAACAAAAAAAAAATCGAAGATATAACTTGAGAGAAAGAAAGTAAAGGAAAAAAATATTAAACGTTTTTAGATACTCGTATTTTCGCCATGTATACAACACATACAAAAGTTAATATGTTAATATTTATACATTCAATGTTTGATTTGATATTTACAAAAGATTTGGTATAGATGTAAAATTGTAATTGTACTTGAGTGTATATTGTTGGATTTAATCATTTACATTAATAACGTAAAAGCAATCGCAAAAACGAAAAATTTTGATTATAAAAAAATCACTAATTACTAGATAGAGCAATAAGTATTTCAAAAAATCAGTATTTAAATTTTAAAATGAAGTAAATGACTATGTATATAGTTCAAAGTATTTACGATTTGTTGATGAAGCAAACAATATTAAAACTAAACATTTTTGAAAGTAGTAGACCATACAACACGCTAAAATGCTTATTTTTGATGCGTTGCTTGGATCACACGTTCCGCAAGACAAAACACAGTTTGATTCTAAAATGTTGATCACTGTAGAAAGGAGGTTTTCTAGATGACGCTCTGTACAATCATTTTAAAACGACCATATATATATCTATACACCACTTAAATATATTTACTATAATATTTAACAAAAAAAGGTACACACGATACCTTACTACCTTACCTCATAATGATGCAACTTATTATCCCAAAACTATTGAAATCTTTGATGGATATATTGGATACACAACAACAAACAACGCAAAGTTATTTATATTTTTTCGATGAACGGTTGTGAGTTGACAATTGTGCCCCTTTTGCAAATCAAAGTATTTTTCTTTTTGATTCAGTCTGAAGATACATGACTTGCCACATCCCCCTATTTTTTACGTGTTTTTTTAAATGTTGTAGTTAAAAAGTTAAGACTTAGATTGTTGATTTTAGTGGATGAAGCGTGTGTGGATAGTTTTGTCGTGCAATAACTTAATGCTTAACATTTCATTGTTTAATTTACTAATAAATCAAAAAAATAAAATTTCAAATCGATATACGATTGTAAATGAAGATAGAACATTTTAGTCATGAAAGAAGTACAAATTTAAATGTAAAAGAATTGATATTTTTGATGACAGTCATAATTCGCGTACTAAAAATTAAATTAACAACTTAACTCGTTAATTAACAATAAATGGATGTATTTTAGTGTGTTTGCATAGATGTTTAAAAGTTTGACGATTTGTTTTATTATTGTTTTGTTCAAAAGTAAAAAATGGTAAGAGTAACAAGTAACGAACGTTTGTAGAATTTTAGCGCTAAGCAGATTAATAGATTAAGGGTATAAAACAAAAGTTTACGTGAAATAGTCAGTGGGTTTGGACATATCATTTTCGTTTAATTTTCTAGCGGATTTTACCGTGGTATAATCATTGATACAAATTAATTGTTAAAGTCGCCAATTGCATATTGAGGAGGGAGTACGCGTTTTAAAAGTTTAGGATGTGAGGCGACGGTAACAACGCCAATTGCAAATTATTAATTACCATATACATAATTAATAAAATATTGACACGGTTTTAAGAAACTATAAAGTGTTACATCAAAAAATCAAACATGAGCGACAAACACTTCCAATTGCATTAAATGTAACCAGTTTTTTTTTTGGACGATGCAGGATTGTAATATCGAATATTAAAAATGAAATTCTTCTCCTAAAGACACCAAATGAAGTTTTGACGAGTTTATATAACACGCGTTTACTTTTATTCGTGTTCTAAACATTTGCGTGTTTCATAAAAAAGAAAAAATTCCAAAACGAACATCTAAATATTGCCATTTCTAGCGTTTACAAGTTATTTGCACTAGAATGCAACAAGATATATCTAAATGTAAGTGTATCTATTGAATATTTACAAATACAAGTTCCATTATACAATTACGATTACTTATATCGAAAAATCGTGGCAAAATAAAAATCTCCTGCGCTATTATTATACAATACACATAGATTGAGTCGAGTTGGGCAAAATATTATGATGATGTAGAAATTGTTCGAGTAGAGTCTGGCCTGCCTATGCATTGATAATGCTTGTTTTACCAATATAATCCTTAATAATCTGACTTTTCTAGATTTTAAGAAACTATTTGAAACGGATTTATAGAACTTGTAAGAAAGGCCCGTAGAGTAAGGCAGCTGAAAGAAGCGCTGGAAGTCAAAGATAGAACGGCGCGAGGAGCACACTTGTTGTAAGTCTTAATGAGATGTTGCGTTTATTTGCATGAAGAAATAAGAATTGATGAAACACCAAGCTGAGGAAGGAGGAACGCATATGATAACTCGTTGCCTGGTTTTTGACTTTACTATAACTCGAACTTGAAGTAATTTTGAATTTTGTTATTGCTTTACTTTGAGAGTTTTTTTTTCTTATATTTTTTGATATTCATCTTGTAGAACTTCTTTCTTCTTCTGTGACTTGTTATTTACACTTTTTTTCTTCTATATTTTGCCTATAAAGCTATCGTTAGTTGTTTCTATTATTCCGTGTAAGCTTATCAAGAAGAATTTAAAAAAATGAGCGATTTTGAATCGTCAAAAATATTTCGCACTTTGAATTGAAGTGTAACGCAAACATGGAAAATGAAAGCTTAACTTGATGAAAATCGCAAATACAATAAACACAATGGTTATTCAGGGTTATAATACGAGAGCCGTTAAATTGATTATCACGAGAATGTCACGAATTAGCGAGCGACAACGGGAGAAATCGCGTGGCGTCGCGAGTTGATTGTTGGTGGCATGTTCACGAAAATGGCTTCGGAAGAAATGTATTTTTGGATGCTGTTTATTTGTTTATTATTGCATATTACGTATTGTATGTACTACTATTAATTGATACGGCATATTTTTGCAAATTATTCATGTATCATTATTACTTGACGCCGCCAATAATTTGAATTGCGTGCGTTGTTTATATTTCTGTCTTATTGATATCGATTATTATAAGGGTTAGCTGATTTGCTGCTACCTTTCCGGGGGTGGTAGGAGATTTGCTAACGAATTGAATACAATGTGTACCTTATTTCTATTGAATGCTAGAATAATGAGCGTAACGATGAATTGCTAAACGAATTGCATAACTTGAAATGAAACGAAGATGCAAGATACATTATAATAAATGAATGTGAAAATTCACCAAAAAGGAAAACTTACTTTATAACTCACAAATGTAATAAAATGTATATGTAATGTACTGATGACGATTTTATGGTTAGTACTTTGTAAGTTTTTTTGGTTTTTTATTTAAAATAAATATTTACAATTATGCAGAATTGTTGTTATTGTCAATTCCTTCCCCAATTTTCAAATTCTAAATTTTCTTTTATAGTAGAATTGTCCATTTTTAACCTATGACCTTATTGTCTTGATATAATTATTTACTAATAAAAAGAATTTAACTTGTCTGTTGTGTTTTATTTATTAACTATTTTATTGTTTTCAGCTTTATAATAACTGTCTTTTGTTTAGAAAATTCCTTATTACAAGTTTTTGCACTGTTATTTGGGTTGCCAACTCGACAGTCAATCCTCATAATTATGTTGTATTATATTTGCTGTATGCATTTTTGTAGATGGGCGCCTTAAGTTATCTATTTTTAGACTATGCAGTACGACGCTGAATGGCTTAATGTATAAGGAAGTTGTCTTTCACCCAGGCGACACGGGTTCGATACCCGCGCAGGTTGTCGCATTTTTAGGAGAAAAAAATTCTAGAATATAATTCAGAAATGAATGTAAATTGAAATTACATACAAAGTAATAAAGTGTATGTGGAAATGGAATACATGGAATATATCAGAAATGAAATACCACCAAGTGCAAGAAGTAGTGTACAAGTTCAGAGTAAATGGAAAATGAATGTACAAGCAAAATGGCCAATGGCTAAGAAAGTACAAATACAAGAAGTACGACAGGGAGAATCAAATACAAGGAACACAGCAATGGCTAAGAAAGAACAAATACAAGAAGTACGACAAATGGAGAACAAATACAAAGAACCAGAGGAAAAATTCTTTTGAATTTTTCAAGAAAAATTTTGACAGGGTCCCCCTTAAGATTGTAGAGGAGGCGAGGTGCACTGCCTCCCAGGCCAACCACCTTCACAAGACTACGGTCTTCCACCAGGTTTCGTTGACA
>JARJDS010002046.1:0-28439 GCA_030264155.1 Atheta pasadenae
TAATTCGTCGTAATGTCATTTATCATCTGATTACTTGTTTCACTTTGTTTCGTTTGTTTCATTTGTTGCGCATCATTAATTTATTGCAATCACGCGTGAGTGGTGGTCGGCAAACGTAAAGTGATTAGTTGAATTAAACATTCATTTGTAGACGTCACACGCTTGTCATTTTCTATTTTATTTTGATGGTATGCAACTTGATGTACATTTATTTGAAAGTTTACATTTACGCGTAGAGATTATGGACGATGAGTGTAATGCGTCGTAATGGGGGCATTAAATGGCGCGCGCGCGCAATTGCACGAATGGTGAACGTCGGCGTTAATTAATGACTAATTGTGACCAACGCAACCCTTCGTCCTTCGCCAGCGGGGTAAAGCGGCGTAATTTGATCGCATTTCTAGCTCGGATATGTTTTATCGGCCGCACAAATTGATTCCGCGCTGTGTGGATTGATTTGCGCCTACATCGAGCGATCGGGCGTCAAGAATCACAAGGTCCTAACGAGCATTTCGATCTAAACCAGAGCTAGATAGAGTTGGAGTTGGGGGCAGAAACGTTATTACGTCGTGAAGCGAAATTGACGTTTACAAATTGCGACGCGTTCCCAACAGCGGAGAAATTTGCAGAGTAGATTTCTGATGGTCATTTGGGTTTAAAGTAAATGTGCATTTAGTTGCCTAAGTTATCTAAGTTTTGCAATGTATGCAACTTAATATACATTTTTATTGTTTTTTATATTTATATTTATTGATTGATATTTTTGTATAAGTTTGTATATTGGGTTGCCTGCATAGTTGTTGGGGTACAATATTATCAAAAAAGTATTGGTTTTATGCGCCACAAAAGTATACGAGTTTGTAGCTAAGCGATCCATAATTTTTGAGTAAGACTGTACCCGTGGAGACGTGACCAACACAACAGTGTCTGTTTCAGTCTGTTTGAATTTACCGCGCAAATAATATTTAAACTCTGGTACAGTGTTGCCAATTTGTCTCGTCTGACCCCGTCGATGTATAGTTTTCATTCAATTGTTGAACTTTAAACCGTGATTAAGAAAAAAGTAAACGGTGAAATTTTTTTAATTAATTTTTAAAAAATATAAAATAAAAGCATTAAATGATTGTCAGTTTTTGGTAAATATCTGCAAGTTTGTTTTTTATTTTTAATTTAAATACTGGATCTGAGCAGTAACTGTCCTATACAACCAATGTTAATTATCCAATTTTTAATTGAATATATCTCGGAATACAAACGGTCAATCGACTTCAAATTTTAAAGGTCAATGTATTATCACGTTTTTGATAAGTATACAAAAATTCATAAATATCTGATGACATGTTTTAACCCCAACAACTACCTTAAGATCAGGTTACAGTATCTAACTCGTTTGCCTTTACTTTTGCTGGCAGGACTACAACAAGATGATGATTTATTCTATTTGTAAAGTTTTATATTTCTTGTGTTTATTATTTTACACAATTTCATATTTTGTAGGCCTAATAAAAGTTATTAAACCAATAATTTATAACAATTATTTTTAGATTTGTTATATCTTTATTATTGTAGCTGAATTTTAGAATAATAAATTATTTTATTTAGATACTCTATTGTAGTAATAACAGTAACCACTCATAAAGTATTAAAACGGTAAAACAAACTCTCATCAACGCAAACAAATGCTTTGTTTCTCCTTTTTGTATCTGATGTTTCTATAGCAAACAATTGAAACTGAAAACCAAAGAGGTTATTAAAAACAATCCGAATGTAAACGTGAAGCGTTCAATTCATGCTGAACTTTGTCATATTCTCTTTGCATTTAAACGCACTTCAACAACAAAAGAAGACTGCACTGCCATTACAGGTGCAAGCATATTACCATTGTAACATCAAAGACTACTAGAATAGAAAAAAAACTAATTAGTGCTGCTTTTGTTAAAGCACCCATTTACTAAAACATTTTGATATAACCATTATCCTCTGAATATAGAATAAACACTATCTAAAAGAAAGAAAAACTAAAAATAAAAGTGTACATTTTTTTTTAATTTAAAATTTAATTATTAAGTTAATTTTTATAACATATTTAGACCATTTAAATATTGTTGTAATGTTTAAATTAAAATAATTTGATAACAAAGAGGTGTTTGTATAAATATCGACCCGTAATGTAGGTTTGTGTATCGAGTAGGAAAAACATCAACTGCAACCTGCGGTGAGTAGAAAACACAACTCCAACAATGAGGGGAGAAATTTTAATGGCTTTAATTATACGACGCCTGAATAATTGAAGCGTTTTCCTCAGTACCTCTAGTTTCCTCATTCCACTTAACCCAGTCTGCCACTCTTTCAGTAGCAGCAGCAGCCGGTCCGTTTGGTTCACCTGCTTTCATTCCAATTCGATGTTCCAACTTTTCCATTCCCACGTTTTTCCAACCAATATTACACCGCGCGCATAACCAGGCATAACCAATGTCGATTGTGTTTTTAACTTGCGACCAAGCATCCCGGTGCAAACGAGGTTTTATTCGACGTTTTCGCGTTAATATTATTCATCGCATTTACTTCAATCGCTTCGCATTGCTTTTTTTACGACTCGCTTCCCCTGACTCCACGCTGCAATTAACGTTTCCAACCACCTTTCTTTATTATTATTCGTCGGACGAAAAACGGACGATAAACGACAAAATGGAAAGCGTCTTATGACTGTCGAGCGTCGTAGTTGCATCGGAGTTTTCTTTGTTGCCTTGTCTGCTTTATATTTGAATGTTTATCAAAACGAAGAAAAGAAGCAAACGCAAAAGATAAAGACCAAAAGGGGATGGTTTAACGCGCGTGTTGGTAGGGAGAATGCAGCAAGTTGTCGAGCGCGAGCGCATTTGCCGAAGGGGGCGCGTTATGGCATTGCAGGCGCATGCAACGTAGTTGTAGATATGAGTCGCCCCGGCACCTTCACCATCCCATTCGACGTCTTTTACTGCCGAATTAAGATTACGACGAGCACAGCGAATTCGCCGAATTGCGCTCGTTACGAATATCAAGCCATGAAAATTATCATATGTATATGTTTTGTTCTTACCCCCAGTTTAAGTTTGTTTAAATAACAAATGTTATCTTATCACACTTTAATGCAATTAAAACGCCATTTGCAAAACGTGGTAACTTCTAGTATACCTATTTTAATTTATGAATTGATGTAATATTGAACACGAGAAGCAAAAATAATGAATGCTCGAGTGCGTTTCATTGGGGCGCGGTGTAAGGTAATTTAATTTAAGACGTAATTAGATTTCGTTATAGCAGCAAGCGTCGTTCTATTACTAATGTTATAGAAGAGAAGTGGTACGGTAACGGCAGCCTTCCGATGACAACCACGATGCGAAGCAGTCTTCTTCTACGTTAGCACGTATCCCAGACTCATATTTGTTCGCACGCGTACGTACGTTTACGTAGATAACTAAATCTTGCGTCAAGGGTGAGGCTTCTGTAGTACTGTAACACAGTTGAGAGCTGGGAATAAAACGGTCTGTAAGGTGGAAGCTAACGAAAGCAATGACGTTATTCCACTTCCTTTACGCTTGACGTACGCAAAATGGGTGTGTAACAACATAAGTATTTCATATATTGGATTATTATAATGTGGTAACAGTTTAAAATGAAGATATTACTTTAGAAACGGTATTTTTGTTTTAATATCTTTACAAATAGAAACTGTTATTAAATTCCTGCATTAAAAAATAACTGTAAAGATAGAGATTCTAAATTTGTTGGAACTATTGTTTTGTTTCCATGGCAATTATTATTTTTTATTTTAGTTTTAATATTTTAAAGTTCTAGTTCCAAGAATAAATATAGATACATACCTACAATATGTAGATATCTATATAATTGTCGCGAGCCACGGCAATCTAGGAGGCTTTGTTTTTTGTTTTGTTTTCGCAGTTGTTTACCTTGTAGATCGTTTTTGTTAATAAAGTTAGTCACATTTAAGAACTCGTAGAGTAAACACGTTATTGGTATTTTAAAAGGTGGTAGTCTCGCCGACCTAAAAGTTTTTCTATGGTGTTTAGTCCACGACAATAATGATAATAATTAGTTGACTGTGACCTGTTTTATTTTATTTGTTTAACAATAAATTTAAAACAATGTTTTAAAATTAAAACGTAAAAAATAGGTCGAACAATTAAATTATCAAAAGTGTTATATTCTGATAACCTTTGACTTTTAGTATTAACCCTCCATTCATGCAACACTATACGCATAAACATAAAGCCGCGGATCAATTTTGCCATTGGCGCACAAACCGCAGGCAGTATTGCATTAAGTTTCCAGCGAGGCAATCAAGCACAAATTACATTATTGCAACGAAACTCTAGCACATAAATCCGTATTCAAATTATCTATTGTATCATCAATTCAATCCTTACTAGAATTGCATTACGGCTACAGCCTGTATGCATGCATCAATAACCTAATACTATTTGTATATTAAGTTGGCACACATTAACAATATCAACCCATTTTCTACTAATCATTTCAATTTGTAGCAAAATTAATTGAAACTGACAAGTAAAGTGATGCGCAATTAAATATGCGTTTGATGTGTCTTTTGGGGTGCCGTACACGTTATCACTTATCGACAACGTTATAGGTTATTAGGGAAACTTGAAACGTTTGCGTAATTTGTGGTAAAGTTCATTAAGTCGATAGCAATCACCATGTGCGCGCTATGTACATAATATCACATGACATTACGTTGATACACATCAAATTAATATTAATTTAGATAATTAGATGTTTGAGAATTTACTTAATAGAACGTAATAATATTAAATTGTAAATAAAAATTGAAATGAATATAATTTTGTGGTTTATGCCATGCAACACAAAAAATAACGAGGAAAAACTCATTACATGCACGTATTGTTGGAATTGCATATAACCAGGAACACAATGGAGCCATGGAAAATTGGCTCGAGCAATGGACAGCAACAAGGCAGATGCAAAACGTTGGTAGATTAAAGTAATTCATTGCAACATGGAAGGTTGGATGTTGAATACGTTGGGCATGCAAAATGGAAGGATTTTTGGTTAGCTCGTTTACAAGACAGGAAAAATGCACATAATGAATTTTCTTTTTTAAAATATATGGCGTCTCAGCATCACCCACAGTATTGTAGTTTTTAATCAAAGCAACCCTAAAACCTTGTTAATTTTATAATTAACATACATTAATTAAGAAATCAGGGTAAAGAAACGTTAAATATTTGAAAAGCTTGCGTTTTAACAAAAATGTGAATACTTACTTCTGATTTGACTCACTTAATTGAAGATTTATTCTGTATTTTTTAAAGCACGACTTTATAATTACGTATAAAAGCTTTTTTTATGCAAAACGCCAGGATTCTATTTTTGTACTTAATTAAGTACGTCATAAAGCTATTTACCTTATTCGACCATTTTTTATACCTCAATGTAACCCTCTGTTCAATTTTCTTTTTTGTTTTCTCTGCGCTTCGTTTACTTTGGTTGCCTATCTCTAAAGAATATCAAAATACAATTTTGTAATTTATACTAGTGTATAAGTAGCGTTAGAAAATTTGACAGCTACATTTTCAGAAATGTTACTAACATTGTCACCAGAGGCAGCACGAATCAACCTCGCAATTGCAGCTAACTGGTTACAAGGATTTCTCATAGCAAAAGGCATTAAATTAGAAACTAAAAAGGCAATTTTGCATTGTTTGTAAATATCTACAGATGTACAGCGCCTTTTTTCGAATAATATTAAATTTAAAAAAAATAAATTTTAGCCAAAAAATGACATTTCTTGATTAAACCTTTATCAAAAAAAGGGCTTTGTACATCTGTAGATATTTACAAACAATACAAAATGGCCTTTTTAGTTTCTAATTTAATGTCTTTTGCTAAGAGAAATCTTTGTAACCAGTTTTGGCAGTGTTATTTGGGTTGCCGACCCTACAGCCAAGCCTCTTGACGCTCTTGACATTTCGCCGAACAATGTGAAAGATTTTAGTTAGCATGGATCATACAGACGTTATGCGTTTTTTGCACCCCTTATTGTTGCATGCATCGTGCCTAAAAGAGTCATTTGTGATGTAACGGTATCAAATGCGACCATCTCGAAACTTAATTCACTTCTTGCGTCGGCGGTATCGCAACGCAGACATAGTCGGAGTTGGCTTGCATTCATTTAAAAGCGCACCGCTCGAACGCCGACGCTGACTCGGTTGTGGTGCTTGTTCGTTTGATGGCGAATATTAAATTTCCGGGCCTAATTAACCGCCAACGCCGACATCACCGCGCGTCGCTTTGCGTTGCCATCGCATATTCATATCTTGCGCGCTTTACCAACCCTATACTTTCGACTCAACCACGCAACGAAAGTAACTTCTCAGACGTTTTGTACTTTTCACGCTAAAGTTCCAGACTTTTCATAAGTAGCTGAAAGTTATGGACGTAATTCATCATCGTATATCTTCATCAAGATTCTGGATCTTGCATATACAAACATTTTTTGAAGAAGACTACAAGTTGAACTTAAGGGTTGATAATTTTCAAAACTAGAAAACTAAAAGTACAAATATATTGGTTTTAGTGTAATTACTTAAAACAGTAAGAGGGGTGGTTAGCATCTTGTCAAAAATGACACGAAAATTGGAAATTGGAATTTACAATAAATAAATTCGGTTTATATTGAAATTCTTTGCCTACAAAAAAAATGGCGTTGTCTTATACGATAAAACATTGTAGACATTTCGGAATAGACAACCCAATATACAACAATGTATAGTTTTGGGTATAACGCAAAATAGATTATTTTCGGTAAAAGTAAATCTTCTTTGATGTAAAGCTCAGCCTGCTAGTATCTAATATATTCATAAACATGAAACCTCTTCAAAGCATCTAGGATATGTACCTAAAGCATATACAAGCTTATGACTCATGGAGGCACCTTTTTTCGAAAAGGTCCATTCATTTTCGTACAGCTCGTGCCCTCCTAAATGTACTTGGAACTTTTTTACTATCCGCTGTCTTCAGACCTATTCTACACCTTCCTTACTCATTGCTCAAATTCACCACGTTCAAAACGTACACTCCTAAAACCTGCTATGCCGCCATCACCACCCCTGAGCTGAAGCAGGTAAACGCACATTCAGCTTCTTTTTCTTCACTCCGAACATACAAAACTTCCTTACCAAGTCGAAAGTGGCTGTACGAATGTGAAACTGGTGCACATCTTGGGAAATATTCGCAAAATCGCATGGCAGCAGGAATACACGTAAGTGGGATAGTCGTAAATCAGCAAGTACGACGACGCCTGCCAGGACGTAATGTACCGTCATGGTGGCTCCGTGAGACCACGGGTAGGATTCATAATTCGTGCTGTGCCGTCGTCTTGGCTTGAGCCGCCATGCGACGCGAGTCTTTACCATTGTGGCACGCTGCCACCACGGCGTATTAGAGCGTTTTGACCCCACCAGATACCCACGCCAAGGCATTGTACTGTAAAGTATAGCGGGGCGAAGACGGAAGGCGCATCCTTCCAAGCAAGGATATGTAATTATTATTCTCGGTCACGTAAAAAGGACGTGCCGTGGAATACACGCGCCACACTATTGCACACAGCGAAGCGCAGCCAGGGTGCTGTTGGTCTCAACAAAGACCACGCGCCCACAGGGATACTACGGATAGGCGTTAAATAAAGACGTAAAGCAGGCCCGGTATTAGCCGGCAAACGTGCACATTAAGACGCTTAAGATGTCTTATATATATTGCGGATTTATACCGTGTGATTAAAACTAATTTCGAAACTTAACTTAACATAAAACATTTGTTTTCCCGCCTGGTATACAAAACTTTTAATTAAATTGCAGAAATATAAACATTTACTTTATTAATGTAATCAAATCTAACTTAAAAAGGTAAATATTAAATTTACCTTTATCATAACCTTAAAATTACTTATTTACAAATTGAAAACTGTGATTAAACGTTTCACTATTAAAAAAAAATTAAATATTATTTAATTTAGAAAAAATTAGTTTTGATTAATTAAATTAATACCCTGTATAAAAACCTAGCGCTATTATGTAATAAGACGCAATGCATAGAATTAGGAGCAAACCCTGCAAACGGAACCGGGGAAGAATGAAGGAAAGGGATTACGGGCCTATTTATATTCCGATGACGCGATAATAAAAAATCCCATTAATTATATAAGCTCTCAATCGATCGAAGCCGAGTTCTTTGTGCGGCATGCGCTTCACCCGTCACCATTAAAATTTAATTGCATATAATGACGCCTCTTCTCGATGTATACTACTATTTTATATATATACGGTATACGTTAATACGATATTCCACTTTTAATCAGCAGGATTGAATTTAATATTTTCTATATTTATATATTTGAACAGTTCTGGCGTGTAATAATAATAATAATGAGTCAAAAGTAAAAAAGTAATTGATGCTTTTACACTTTAATTTAATTTTGGTAAAACGTCACTTTTTGGATTTACTTATCTCCTTAAAATACAAATCAATAAATATCAACACAATAAAATTCAGGTTTTACGGCCTAGTTGCTTTTGTTTTTCAATTCCGGTTTGAGCAATTGGCACTACAAGAACTATACTCGTGCTTTACGTTTTCGGTTTTATGACTATTTGTTAAAATTTGATGGTATAGTTGTAAAATACCGATTTCGATATAGTTAATACGGTTGTCTTGAACATTTTATTACTACGATAAAGACTATTAATTTGACGTTGTAAATTTTAAAGGAATTTGATTTTATTTGTTTGTCATTTAATGTTTGTCAAAAGATATAAATATACTCATAATAAATAATTTTTTTTAAATTTTTATTTAATACTTACTTCTGGATGTATTTGGAATGTTTGGAAAATATTGAAAATGTTGATATTCGTGGTTGAAGT
Source organism: Atheta pasadenae (assembly GCA_030264155.1). Taxonomy (NCBI): domain Eukaryota; kingdom Metazoa; phylum Arthropoda; class Insecta; order Coleoptera; family Staphylinidae; genus Atheta; species Atheta pasadenae. The sequence continues at coordinate 8,964 of JARJDS010002046.1, forward strand.
ACGAGTTTATATTGGTTTGTCAAAACCAACTTGTAAAAGTGACATAAATTATTTGTGTAGTGTGTTCAAAATCCAGAGTCGGTTAGAAATCAAGCATGCCTTGATGTCAACATAATGGGTAGAATCGCTACGCCACGCCTATCGAGTAGGCTTTGATATTGCTTTTGTTTTTTAGTAATGTTTACCTGTTACATCGTTTGTAAAATAAAGTTCAGTTCTTTTTGAGACTCCAAATCGAACACATCTATTCCCACGTTGTTTGGAACATAGTGTTTGGGTAAGAAATTGATTCAGTTCTTGCTATTATAAACGTCTATTAAAATATATAAAAATAATAAATAGTCTAGCATTATTTCAAATTGTATTTTACTAACAATTTGCTCATGCATCTGAGTTTTAGTTTGTTAGTTAGTTATTTAAACTTTTAATTGTCTATTCCTGTCTATACATATCAGTATTTTGTGTAGATTAAATAAATTATTAATATAGAACTATGTTTATTGTGCTTAGAAGTTGTTTGCCATCAACAAAGTTACTTTTGTTTTTAAAACAAAGCCAACTAAATCTATAATGTTCTTTTGTTTTTAATTTTTAGAAAATCTAACATTACAAAATAATATTTATATATATAAATTGTATTTTTAAATAAATTATTCATAAATGTTCTTAAACAAATTAATTACTGTAAAGAACATTTATATAGAAACTAACTTTTAAAATTTAAAGATTAGCACAAATACCCAATTTGGAAAGACCAGCAATTCTTTAGTTGTTCCTTTTTTTTGTATTTTTTAACCTCAAAAACATATTTATGTCATAAACAATGTTTGGCGTTAATTAATTAAATATTTAGTTTAGTTTAATAAACTTGGATAAACTGTTTTTCTTACAACTTTACAATATTTTATTAATTCACTTCCGTTAATTAAATGCATTAACAAATTAAACGCACCAAACTAATTATAAACTCAACAAACAAAACTTTATAAAGTTTGAATAAAAGTTTGTACTGTTTGTAGCACATAAAATAATGAAATAATTACACTTTTGTTATATTATATTTAGTTATATACTTATTTATAAATTTCTACATGTTTACGGCAAATAATTAATTGGATGTCTAAGAACGTTGTGGAACGCAATATAAATAATAAATCACGCGCTCAACGCAATGTGGGTACTGACAATATATGACCCCAGAACATAGGGTTTCAGTTATTAGTTCTAATTCATCGCAATGCCATTATATCATGCACCTTCGATAAATTTAGGTGTAAGCACTGAATAGATATTCTGATTTTAGCAGTTTCGTGGTTTAATATTCAATCATGCTGTATGAATTCAAGTATTCCAATTATAGCAATTTAAACACTGATTGTTTACTATTAGATCACTTAAAATATTTACAAAATACTTTAATGAAATCTGGACCAAATAAATATATTTCTTGTGATAAGTTATTTTTATCAAAAACGTGAATAATTTTGTTGAGAACCAAAATGTAATCAATTGGTAAATTTATAATGAATTATGACATCAACCAGTATCTGTTTTCGAAAATCGGAATATGATTGTACGCGCGAATGCAGAGTGGTGTTGCGAGTGAACGTCGAATTAATCATTGCTGACACATTAATAATATTGATGGATATTCGGCACACGAACGGGGAGGCCCAACCGACTCCAACATCTACAACTGTAAATGGCTATACACTGTTGCCAGCATAAGCAACATTTGCTACATGACATCCTCGTGGTGGGCGCGATGATGTCGACACCGCCGCCCTTGAGTAAAAACCACTGCTGGCCGCTGCCGAACTGCACAGACTTACGCCCTTGCTAACCTAAACTCATCCGTCCATAACGGCAAACAAAAACGAGCGGCTGTAGCCGGCAACGGCGCAGTCCGCACTGTGGTGGCAATACGCTTATAAATTTAATCCGGAAATTAAATTCGGTCTGTTTGCACGGTCAATTAAACGAATTGCGCGGACAGTTTTTCCAGGCGAGGAACGCGCAGAATTCATTTGTCCGCACACCAAGTGTGCGCGAGCTCGCCGCCGGAATTAAAATGTACAGCGAAAGGGTTGGAACGGTTTTTTCCGCCTCGACTCGTGGGGGAAAAAGGTTATCAATTCGCGTGTCTCTGTTTTCAATCCGAGCGGAACGGAATGTGGCGCAATGTGTCGGAATGTTCTGCTTTGTACACTCGTTTTGCTAAATGAATGCGAAAGAAAAACCACAGTTTACATCCGAAAATGGAAGAGAAATTGTGTTATTGTTCTGATTGATGTAGGCACAAATTAAAAATAACACAAACCGGTTATTTTTTCACATACGGTACTTTATTTAAAGAGGAATAGATCTGTGAAATATTTAATTTTATTTGATTAATTCAAGAATGTATTCTTCAAGCAGGAGTGACAACTTTAACTTTTAACTTTCTATTAATTGTAATTGATTTAATCTAAGGTAAAAATTGAGTAGAGTGTTTTAATCATTTAGCTTTCGAGTATCTGCTCATCAAACAAGTTGCTTCTACTGCTGCGATTTCTTTATTCTCCTTGCGCGAAAACCAATATATGAAGAACATAAACGAACCGAGTTGAATTGTTTACACGCAGTAAACAATCAAGCGTTAGCTCACGTTTCGTGCTACGGTTAGCGCCTCCACCAAATGATACAAAGAGTCGATCAAATAATCTCAAACAAAATTGAAAATTCTGCCTGAATCCGAAATGATTCAACCAAGTTTGGACATTTTGCGAAATTAACAAGTCAAAAAGAAATGATCGATATGTTGGTTTTGTTACCAATGAATTTTAAAACAAACGATGCGAGACTCGTTCACTGGAACACCTTGTGGTTGACTACTAGCTCTCGACATATCAACTTGTCCCCATTCCTCGTTTCGGGTTTACCCACATCCACCATTACATCTCCCACATTGTTCACATATCGCACTTTACCCACATCGTCCTGAGCGGGAATGAGAACTCGAGAACCACTCGAAATACGGTTCGATAGTGTCTACTCACCCCACCTTCTCGTCCTCTGCCATGCATTTCCTTTTCTGTGATGTCACCAATTTCTTAAGTCTTCCTTCGAGAGTCTAGGTTTACACGACTAGAATAAACGGAAGACTCAGTGTTCTTGTCTGCACTTGACTCAGTTTGGTAGTTAATTTTTTTAGGACTTGACCTTAAATAAATGTATATTTTTTGTAGTATGAGGTTAAGAAGAACTTCTTTGAAAGACTGTCAGTGACTTGTAATTTGACGCCTGTAAAAATCTGTATACGAGCGATGTCGAGTTGCAAAACTCGACCGACATAAAATGACCACAAGTCTGCGCGCGCGAGTTCATTGCCGTCGTTGGAGTTGTTGGCGTCGTTCTCGGCGTTGCCGCCGTTTGCGGCATTCTGAGCACGCCGACGCTTCCTGTTAGGTGCGCGGTTAGTTTGTTTTGATGTAAATAACGCAAAAAGGCACAAGCCCAAAGTAGGAAACCAGCACCGCATCGCGAGTGAGCCGGCAAAAGGTTTTACAGTTTTCCACTTTCGTCGTTTAAGCTTTTTTCCAGCGAGCATCGCATCACCTTGGTTGTTTTTTCGCCGTTCGCACATTTCCCGCCGTCGTAACCTTCCCTTTGCACCATCCGAAATGTAGCCGTTTTTTTTACTTGGTCGCGCGCTGCGTCGTCGTCGGTGTTTGACTCTTGGTGGTAAAGAGGGTGAACACTCATAAATTCAGTGGGTGTTTTAGACTACCTACGAAGGCAAGCCATCCGTGCGATTATCGTGTGTATCTTCCATATTTTACGGCACAATTTATAAGTCCCAGAAAGAAGGACTAGGGAGGAAAATTCAAATTTCTTTCCGCGTCGGGCTTTAACGCTTTACGGCCGAGTTTTTCAAGCGGAAAATTTTAAATATTATTTTAACCATTTTCCCCAAAATGGTCGGTCGCGGCGCGACAGTTTCAAGGACCTTGCCGGATCATAGGGTGGGTTTGGCTTATGTGTGTAACTATTACATTCAGTGGCTGGAATAATGTTTTTCCACTTGACAGTATTGCATAGTATATCACCACACGCAGTCAGAATAGTGCGCGGAATTTTCGCCAATAAAATAGGAAATCCATCAAATTGGAAATCCAAAAGCCGCACGTACCCGCACAAAATTCGAAAGCGTCGGGTGCAACCAAAACCCTTCAAGCATATAAACATAAAATATAAAATATTTCCGAACATTTCCCGATTTTCGTTTATTTCTTTCTTCTTGTGCGGATCACCTAAAGAGGATCGAAATGTCGAATTGTTTTCGTGCAATTCCTGACGCCCAGAAAAATATTATTATTATATGAATCAAAACTTTAAACCCAAAACCATATGTCGCGAGCCACGACAATCTAGGAGGCTTTGATGTCAGTTATTGAGTAGGCCGTGAACCACGGCAATCTAGAAGGCTTTGTTTTGTTTTGTTTTTTGTCAATTGTTTACCTTGTCGATTGTTTTTGCCAATAAAGTTAGTCACATTTGAGAATTCGTATAGTGAACAAGTTAACTGATTATTAGACGTATTTGAAAGGAAACTTAAATTATTTCGTGATAATGAATAGCATCTGAACTTATTCTGCAAAATAACGTGTTGTATTGTAGAGACACATCAATATTTCTTTCATCTATATGTACAGACAGTTTGCGTTCAAAAACCATTGCGTTTGGTTTCCTCATTTTCTTTTCGCATTCTCAAATGCGGGCGCACACACAACTCGCGCTTTGTGCAACAAAACACCTGACATATTTATCGATGTTTCGTGGCACGGAAAAAAGCGCTTTGTAACGCCTCACCGGCCGGATATAATTAAACCGGAGCGAGCAGTTGAGGTTCTTCCTGTTTTTGCTGCTTTTTTTATTTCCATCGCCGGCATCCCGCTTGCAACCGCACAATCAAAAAATTCTCTCCTTTTTCGTTTCCTGCGGGCATTCGCATAAACCTGTGTAAACTTGCACCCTCGTCGGATTGGAGCGTAAATAAAACCATGCATGTTTTATTGCTTTCAGAGATCAAGGCATCACAGAGATTCGTACACGTCGACGCCACGAATGGAAACCACACATATCACACTACTAGAAACAAGTAAGTACAACAAAAATACTTTTTATTCAAAAAATGTACAATAAGTAAAGTTGTAAATTTCAATACTAAATCGTTGGGTTATTTAGATCCGTGTTTAGTTCATTACTGCTACAAGGGACATGAATGCATTCTGGGCACAACGGGGGAAGCAGAATGCATCTGCCAGAGACAATGCCCGGTCGCATACCACAAGCGATTAGTGTGCGGTTCCGATGGCCACATCTATCCGAGCCATTGCGAGCTGCATCGCGCAGCATGTCTCACAAGAACTGCCATTTCAGTGCAGCGCGGCGTGCACTGTGTGAAACATGGTACGGACATCACATTCTAAAGCATTCACATGACATTCTCCCCCAGGATTTCTTATATTTTATTTATCCCTTAATAGGTAAAGGATGGGCGCCGACAGTGAATCAAGAAATATCGAACGACTCTATGACTGAGAGTCACGACGTGTACACATCTAAAACCAGCGCCGACGGTGAATTCCCAACCACCGAGAGGCAGCTCAGCGAAAATGAGGAAATTGCGGTGAGTGCTCGTGTTGTGCAAAAATAATATCCACCTCGTATATACGAGGGCTTGTCGTGGACGTGTGCCGAAATAGAATGGCACTATATAAATAGCTATGGGAATTGAAGCGTCGACAATCGTCTAACGTAGTAGAACGTCCCCCAGGATGCTTCTCGAAAAAATTGAGCAATGCATGAAATGGCAGAAGGAAGAAAAACGGCCAAACGACGTACGGCAATCCGAAAACGGGATGAGATGGAGTCAGCCAATCGACGATAAATTCTCAATATGAAAACGAGTAAAATTAAATGTGCTCAGCATTTCTTCTTTGACGTACGTCGTTTGCTCAATACGCTCTTGGTTTCTATCGGTCTTTTTTCATTTTCATTTCTCGCTCACGATTGCGAGGCGCACATCGCACATGTAATTCGATTAATTCGGTTCTTGCTATATCGGCCGCCTTCCACTTGCAGACGACTAGTAGTCCCGCGGCGACCTCCAGGAAGCCATCAGCCTATAATGCACGACTCCCTGGCGGCACCGACGCCGAAAATGAAATCGACACGGAGACGATGGAGAAGGACGATGAGATTTACTACGACAAGCAGGAGTGCTCAATGCAGGAGTACGAAATTATGAAAGTGAGTGAACGACGCAGCTCTTATTAACTTTTTTTTCCTTTTAAATTTCAAATCGTTTTATTCCAATCTTTCCTGGGAATAAAATAAAACTCGAAGACTGCAAGCAAACTGCGTCGTTGAGCAAAAACGTTTTTACTAGGGAGTTATACGAGTTATATACGAGCCATTCTGTGTTTCAGGATAATTTGCTGCTGTACAATCACGCGAGGTTGATGTCTCAGGACAACCACAGCAAAGACTATCTTGTCTCCATCATGTTCTCACATTACGACACAAATAACAACGGAAATCTGGAAGCCTCTGAACTTAACGAGGTTACTATTTATCCAACGTGTTCTATTTTCGCGTGTTTTATGTTGAAAGCTACTAGAGAGTGGAGAGTCAAGGGTAATGTATCTATTATTCCAGATCGGCAATCAGGAACATCTGGATTCTCTGAGTAACGGCTGCACTTTGCCCAACATGATACAATACGAGGACACCGATCACGACGGAAAACTGAGCATCAACGAGTTCTATGTAGCTTTCAGCAAACTCTACAGTAAGTGGAAGAAAAGACGAGGAGCAGCAAGTATCTTCTGAATGACACTATAAAACCATTTTTCTAAGGTGTTTCGGTTGTTTCGCTGGACAAAGCGCTCGAGACGAACCACTTGACGGTGCGCGTTGGCGACAATGTGGAGATCAAGTGCGACGTCACCGGCTCCCCAGTGCCGCCGATCGTATGGCGACGCAATCAACTGGACCTTGCCACTCTGAACGAGGAGGAGGTGCGCGTCTTCGCCGACGGATCGCTGTATCTCACCCGCATCCAGCTGCAGCACGCCGGCAACTACACCTGTCACGCGCAGCGCAACAAGGACGTCGTCCAAACGCACATATTGACCGTGCACAGTGAGTCTCTTATCACGTTGTCACATAAAATTTACCGTCGAGTTTAAAACCTTTTCTGAACATGCTCTTTTTCTCCCCTTTGCGACGTCAGCTGTGCCGGAAGTGCACGTCACACCTCGCATACAATCGAAACGACCCGGGGAGGATGCGACAATGTACTGTCATGTTGCCGGAGAGCCATTTCCCAAGGTAAATTTAGTTTTCCCCGTTTGCAGCGATATTCTATCCGCGTGACTGACGTATAATAACGCGCTTCTTACATTAGTGCTACCGCAAAAATGTATTAGCAACTTTATAGATGCTTTCAAATCTCTCATATTTTTATTTCTTTGGTAAAGGTGGAGTGGTTGAAGAATGACGAACCGTTGCATTTGGAAAGTCCGAGAAAATATCAAATCGTCGGAAATGGAACCGCATTAAAGATTAAAAAGATTGCGTTTGCGGACACGGGGGCATACATGTGTCAGGCTACCAACACAGGTAAACACAGCTATCTTGTTTTGGGTTTAAGTTGGAGTACGGTTTTCAGTGACATGGTAATCACAATGTCGATCATGTTTCAGGCGGCCTAACGAGGGACATCAGTTCATTGGTGGTGCAAGAGCAACCCACACCGAGTAAGTAAACTTTTCCTCTTTTCAGTTCGGTTTCGGCTTGAACCACAATTCGATTTGACTCTCAAATTTATAAACATCCGCAACTTATTAGATTAGCGTTGTTTTTGTTGCCTTTCTTCGTTAGGCGTAATCAAGTTGTAACCGGTATTAGTACATAATATGCTAATGAAGGTGTGTGTGTGTGTTTCCACTCGCAGCATCGACTAACGAGGAACGACGCTTCTTCGCTTTCCACGAGTGGGGCGTCTCCGTTTACGAACCGACCACGTGCCGTCTTTATCATCAGATACAAAGCACGGATATAATACCCGGCACCCAGGTAAGCTACGAGTACTATTAGAGTATAATCGAGACATAAATATCCTTCTTATCAGATGTCTAGAGAATGTGGAGCGTTCTACTAACGCTGTTTTGTAATTTGTTTGGTAGGAATACGTGTGTGGAGACAAGGGGGTGCGCTGCACGTGGGGCCGCGCCGTGAATGTTGCCAACAGATACATCTATGCCACACAGCCGGATAAAGACCGCATTCTTATCATTTCCAAAATTCAAATGGTCGTCGTCGACGTAAGTTCTAACAACTATTTGAATTAACTTGTAACCGCAATGCAGATACGACCATGTTGGAATTAATTCACTGCCACGACCTGACATTGTCGAGCATAGTCATTAGCATGAATTAGTGGCAATATGAGTAGCTCAAAGGAGAAGAGTTAATTTCGAACGCATTTGCAGGTTGTTGCCACAGACAAATATCCTGTCGATCTTTATTACGTCCCGCATCTGGATCAAGTGTGGGTATTGAATTGGAGATCGACGAACAATACTGGAATCAAGACAATACAAGTAAGTGCATTGTCAGTTATCTTGAACCTTTTGAACCAAACCGTTATTAACCTCCTTGGCCTTTCTTTTGTGTCAGATATTTTTTCCATTTTGTTTTTTTCTATTGTCGCCCCTTGACCTAGTTGCAAACTTTTTCGCTTCTTTTTGTCCTCCGCTGGGGGGTTTATCTGCTATCTGTTCTTATCGTTTATGTGCGCAGGTGATTAGGGACGCCGGGCAAAAACGGAAACACCATACCGTTCATCCGGAGCCCATCGACGGACAATTCGATCTCGTCAAAGGACTTTTCATTCCGTCGCCCAATCAGGAGCTGTCACACTACAGCTTCAAGTACGGCTATGTGACGCACACAAATCAACGTGGACTGTACAAATTGGATCTGGAAAATTTGCGCTATACGCGTTCCGTTGATCTGACACCGTACAACTGCGTTCCGGCACAAGTGCAATTTTCCGCTTTATGTGAGTATCACGCTCCGCCACTAATTCTCTAATCTCGTACGAAAACAAGCGAGCGATTAATATTTATGGAACGCTGCGTTTGCACCTCGCGGCAATCTCGCTAATTACAACATTAACTCGACACGAACTCGTCGTAATTCACCGCACGTACCTCTTGTCGCTTGCTTGCAGATGGCTTCGTCATAATGCAGTGCCTCGAGCCGGTGACAGGCCGCCAGTCCGGACAGCTCCTACTAGATTATTTAACGGACACCGTCATCTCCACGAAACCCACCCTGCCGGGAATTCCGTACATCTCTCCCGACTCGAGGAAGCTCGTCACGTTGGACCGCACGGAAAACGGAGCAACGTTAATTGTGCAGGAAATTACTTGTGAGTTTTCGTTACGTTACCGACCTCGCCACTGTTCCCAAACCCTTCTTGGGCGCCATGTTTGCCTTATCGCACGGTTCATTTTCCAAGTTTTGCAATCGTCCCCCCGCCTCGTGCGATAATAATGCACTAACTACCGGGACGATTTCGAGCTGACTCTTTAATCGCATTGCAGCAAACGGACTCGTGTTTTCGTTCGACGTTAAGACAACGCTCAACATCTCGGATCTCACGTTCTACCCAAGCGAGACGACGCACAGCTACGACTTATATGCGAGCGCACAGGACAAGGAGGACATTCTATTCCTGAACCTGCTCACTGGCAAAGTGGAGATTATCACCGGAGTCGGGCGGGCTATGAATATTAAATTAGCCAAATGGGGTAATCCCAATAGGCCCATCAGCGGATCAGGTAAATAAACTCGACTTTCTACCATTTCACCAACTCCCAAAACTCCCAAACGTCAGATACTCAGCACTTTCTTTATTGCACATTGTGAATCGCTATTTTGGGCTAAGCGGTTTTGGTGTTTCGAGTTATCACAAATTGCCAACTGTGGGAACGTCAATTACTGGAATCACTAATCGAACAATTTACAACGTCATCGGCGTTAACGTAATGCATCTAATAAAAAGCAAATATTGTTTTAGGTCTGTTTGGTCAGTACATGGTGACACCTGCAAACGAAGCGCTGTTTGTTTTGAACGGGCGGTCGAGGACCGTCAACTGCGAGATCGGCGCCGTCGCGCATCCCAGCACGATCGTCTGGACGAGCCTGAAATTCCATTAGAGCGCCCTCGCAATCGACAAGCACTTAGATAGTTAGATAAAACAAAGGAAACGTTCTAACAGCGAGCAAACGGCATTGTATTAAAGAATTTATCAGAATATCACAGAAACCACGTCGCCCCCAATACCCCATAAGATTTTAGTTTTTTATATGTAAAATATTACGTATCGTAAGTTTACACTAAGTAAAACTAAGGAATAATTCGATAGGCTTGTTAAACGCGCGACTTGCGACTCAACAATTTATGATTACCGCTCGTGGCAACAAGGTCGACTTTTCAGTTCCGCATAATAATATAGATGATTGTTGAGTGTCAAGAGAATAACGTAAATATTATAAATAAATATCTAGATAAGTTGTATAAAAATAATAAGAGTAACAAATTGCATATGCTGCTGCTGAGAGTTATAATGATGAAAGACAAAAACCGATCCCGACTATAAAAATTAATTGTAACAAAAAGTATTGACAAAAATTGAAACAAAAAAATTTTCTACTCGACATTTTATTAAGAAGATTAAGAAGAATTGTATCAATAAGCGTAAAATGTAAACGTTTCATATTTTTGACTGGTATTTGCTTTACGTTACTCTTAAGTCTAGTCCATGTGAATTTATTCTAACGATATGTTACTTTAATTAAGTTAATTAATTTACTTGTATATTGTAATATCGCGACGATGAAAAACAAAACAGACTTTCCTAAAACTTGTAAAAATATCTTTCATCTTTGCCGAGTCTAGTTAACTTTAATCTGTAAATGAGAACGTAGAGCGCCCATCTTTGGGGCGCATGTCCCTAGCTGAATAAGTTTAGCCCAATTGACAAGAAAGACGAGGAATAAAAACAATAATGCAATGTCTGCGCACTGCAGACAAAGACATACAGTAGCCTCGTAGATGTAAAGTTTACGAATAACTTCTGTTTTAATGAAATGAAGCGATTTTCACCATGATCCTAACCAATTCAAATATCTTAACCATCACAATATAACTCGATTTGCTGAAATCATGTCCTTGCGTCCTGCAACCTGCTGCAATTTCTCAAAATTGCAAAGCCAACAAAATGTATATGAAAATGTAACCAAAACGTAGCTTTCCCGCTCGATTCTTGTACTCATTCTTGCCTTTTTCGTGCTTCGATTCTTGCATTCACACACGATTGGCTTACGACAAACATATTGTTTCATTGAGATAATGATTGTATAAACAAGTATATTCATTCATTAACTAAATTACCTAAACGGATTTGAGCGATTCATATGAATTTTTAGGTATGATGGTGCAATATCATTTATACAGAATAAAATATTGAAATATATATTCATGGATTTATAGCATACATCCTGACATAACCTAAAATTTTTTTTTGAAGAATTTTTTGTTGATTTGTTATTTACCAAACAAAACAAGTTGTTATGGAAACGTATGTTTGATCAATACTTCATTCGATGTTTACTTGTCATCAGACTCAATTAAACTGTGGTTGACAGTGAGTTGTTCACATTTATAACAGTGCGAAATGCCCATCATAGTGACGGATTTCACGTGGAATCAAAACGAACAATACGTAGTCGTTCATATTCCCCTGCATGGAGTTCCTACCTCTGCAGTTGACGTGTTTACACACGTTGAGTACTTCAAAGTATCGTTTGAATCATTCTTTTTTGAATGCTTCCCATACGAGTGTGTAAACCCAGACGAATCTAGAGGTACCATCCTTGAAACGGAAGTAGTTCTAGAATTAAAAAAAACAACTGAAACGGAATGGCCACTGTTGGAGAAAACTTTAACGAAACCTGAAAAGAAAGAAATCAAAACTAAAGCATTACTAGAAACTCAAAAGAAGTTAACTGAAGAACATAATAAAAAAAGACAAGCATTCTATCAAGAGAAGAGAGATGCTATTGGTATGGTAGTAGAAAGTGACACACAAAAACGTAATAAAATTGCTGCCATTAAGGAACAGGAGAAGCTTAAAGCTTTAGGTGATATTGAAGAATTGCGAATTGATACAAAACCAACACAACACAAAAAATCTAAAGTAATACGAAATCATTACCAGAAAGTTTATAACTATAATGCTGATAATAAGGACGAAACTGCAATGCCAATGCCAAGAAGTGTGCAAGCAAATCCATCAGTTGTTGAGGTTGATTTCACTCCAAGAATGTTGCCTACGCCTTGTAGGGAAAGTCAAGAAGCGCAAGAAACGGAATGGTTAACAAAACAAGCTCAAGCACGACGATCTGCTGGTTTTGTTAGTGAAGACCTACGGCCGGAGGAGAAGAATCCTGACTTTATTTTGTTTAAAGGTGAAGGTTTCTTGAAACATAAGAATTATTTGGGAGCTATCAGCGCGTTTACGTTTGGCATTGAAATTGCTCCGAAACTGGTTGATTTCTACATCATGCGATCAAGGGCACACTTTGAAATTGGTAATTATGCAAACAGTTTATTTATTTAGATCGTATGCTGAATTAACTATTCACAAGTAGTTTGAATGTTGGTAATTCCAGTTTTGCAAAGGTTGTTTATCTATTATTTCAATAGGTAATCACCATAAATGCCTGCTAGATTGCTCGACTGCTATTGACATGATGAAGCCCGAAGTTTACGCCAACTTGTCGCAGCGGGTCGAGTGCATTCATCGGCGCGGTATGGCTTTATTCAAATTGGGACTGAAGCGGGAAGCCGCAGACGAAGTGAAGGCCGCTATTAAGTTGCAACCTTCGAGGGAGTTGACCAAGGATTTGTATGAAATTTTGGATAGTCCTGAATACATTGAAAAGCCCCAACAGACCTTGGGACTACAAGAAATTGAACCGTGAATTTATATTACTTTTGTATTTCGCTTAATAAATTATTTACTTGTGATAGTTTTTAACCATTTTTAGAACAAGCTTCTTTTATTATTTGTTGAATTGGAAATATTTAGGTGAAAACTGAAGTTACTCCGGTGGAGGATTCAGTTTTGCAATTTCTTCATTTAAGCAGGTTTCAAAATCATGAAACGCTGCACATTTTGCTGTAAAGTTTTCTCCTTCTTGAACCATGCAAATCCTGATAAGGTTAATGTGACTGTCAGGCATATTTGGATTGTCTTCTCTAAAACCAGCTTCAATGAATACGCCATTGGTATCAATATAGCCTTTCTTTTCCCAAATACATTTCTTCATACAACTAAATTTGTCTGGATCATGGGATGATGTAATATTCATGTCAGGTAAAAATGGAGCTGGATCAGCTTTCAACTCTTCGGCACATGCAAGAACAGCTTTTTTATTCTTCTCAGCGTAATTATCCCCGGAAGTTTCACACTTTAACACATGATGTTTTTAATTAAAATTTAAAATTTTTATATTTATTTTAGTTCTGTATTTTGGTTAACTTACTATAATTTTGGATATTAACACCAACACAATTGGAAGTTGATAAAAATATTTAAGTTTTACCATTTTCTTTCTTCTATTTGGTGTTTGCTTATAAAAGTTTATAAATTTAAACTGCTAAAGTTGTTCTACTTTTATCCTCTGCTTTTATTACTCTAAATAAACTCTAAATAACTCTAAATAACTAATAAATAAATTAAATGTTAACAACCGGAAGTATTACTAATACAATTATGATAATTCATATAAATAAATATATATAAAATTGTTTTTGTATATAAAAAATTATATAACTTATTTCTAACAATAATAATTACATGTCAACAAGCAACTAACCAGCTAAAAATGGTTATTATTGTTAATAATGTCATGTCATACATACAAATTGACAGTTTAGTAGTGTATGTCAAGACCTACGTGTCAAGCGTAGTAATGTCAAGCCTAAATACATGTTTATTAAATTATTTTACTTATTTTGTACAATGATCATTATAGTATATTGTAAAATCGAAATACGGGTAAAAGCTTCCTACTTATTTAATTAAATTATTATAATTTTTAGATTTTACATTATTGCAGGACGCTAATGTTGCAGCATTGAGTCGGGATGAGATAGGAATGATATTTTGTAAGTTAACAAGTACTTTTATTCTTAAATATTCAAATTAAACTATCAACAATGTTATCGATATATTAAGTTTGGGGAAGATAAGTTAAAAATTATGTTTTTAGTTATAACAGTGGAGAACAGCAATTATTGTCAGTACGAGGTAAAAGTAAGCATGATAGAGTGTACTGAAGTTTTTTCGGAGATGGATAAAGATTCGAGTTTTATGTATCTTCTTGGTGGACACATGGGCATTTTAAAACCTCATTGCTTCAAAAATCTTACAATTATTTATCCAAATATGGTATGTATTTTATTTTATAAAACAATACTATTTTTAACTGAGAATAACTTTAGTTTAGAAATAATCAGAAAGGTCAAACTTGATGATACAAATGTAAGCTTTCTTTATCTAATTTTAAAGCTAGATGCACTTATTTTTTAAATTTGATCTTAAAATTTTAATAATTAAAGCATAAATTTTCATATCTTGACCATCACGAATGTTTTGTTACGATTTCAGTAAAAAGTCCCGATCTATACCTAAATATTTTAAATATTTTGAAATTTTGAACAATTTTGAGAGTTCTATTTTCTGTCACTTGTGAGTCTTACTACTAATTTTTTTTTGCTGTAATATTAAATTAAGAACAATTTTTCTAACTCAAAATATCAAAGCAAAACAAAATGAAAATTGCAGGTACCAAAATTGATGGTCAAAGTAGTTAAATCCTTCCAGGTTCCTGAACTTCTGGGCACAGTTCATGAATCTTAAATACTTATTGAAATAATTAATCTTTTTTATTTTAGTATTTGCATAATCGACGTGGTTTTTGTTTGATTTCAATTAAATTTAAAAACAATGAAAACGAATTAATACAAAGAAAAGCAAATATATCATTTGATACTTATATTAGTAAACGAAATACTCCATCTGTAATGAGAGGTAACTATTAATCACTGTTATTGTTTAAAAAGTTTGTTTATATATCGGCAACATCGATACCGTTTGATCGATATATTAAATTTAACTTAAGTTAAAAATATTATTTATTTTACAGGGTATTATAATAAAGGAGAACTTGCAAAATGTGAAACAATTGACCAAGATCCTTTGAATCATTGTAACCCAGTTGATTGTCACATGAAATATTTGGGCACACGAAATTTCTTCTCTAAACTTAATCAAAAATGTCACAAAATACCTCTTTGTATATCCGATCCGAAAAAAGATATGCCAAATCTGGTAACCTTAAACTTTCAAAACCTTCAAAACCCTAAAAATATTTGTATTGCATTATTCTAATAAATAAATTTATATTTAGATTTACTCACCCGGAACAAACAAATGTCGAGACATGGAAAAAACCGTAAGCAAAGGTGATTTACAAACAATAGAAGCTGGTTTAGCACAAAAAAACGACAAAGACTTATACTATTTAAACACAAACATCAATTGCCATTTCGGCAAATTTAATAACCTAAGTGGTAAGTGTGATTGTCGTCCTGGGTGGATATCAGCACCTCTAGAAAAGAACAGAATACCTGCTTCCGGGCTATTTATCTATCACATGTGTAACATTGAATCAACGGATTGGTACGACACTGATTCCAGAAAACTTAAACTTATTTGTCTTATTGTTGGTGTAAGTATTGTAAAGTAAGGTAAAGTAAGTACAAATATGCAAACGGTGTTGTTGTGTTTTAGATTCTTGCTGTTATAATAGCAATGATTGTGATCTTATGTTCATTCATGATACAAGTCTTACTCAATTGCATAAGATCCTTTGATGGTTTTAAAATTGATAAAAAGAAACAGAAACTCCGAGATAGTGAAGTTATAAGAAAATTAAAAAATCGAGGAAACAAAAAACACAAACCTCATTGTCATCGTTCGAAGGGTGGGAAATCTACGCCATCTAGAACTCGCACTTCAACTTCTCCTGTAACACCATCATCTGCAAGTGATCCATGTGCAAGCGATCGAAGTTGTCAGAATTGATTGATGACACTAAGACTAAATCATTATTTTATGATTTTCATCATATCAAACAGAGCTGTTACTTAATTAGCATCTAACTAATTATACATTTTTTTACACTAAGTTTTAATTATTTTATTATTCTTGTCTGTTTGAATATGATTTTATGATAATTTCTTGTAAAGCCGCTAGAAGACACCACACTTCCACACAAAAACAAGTTTCAATCCAAAGGCATCTTCAATAGGACGCCATCAAGGTTGATCACATCATGGGTCATACACAGAAGCACTTGAGGGGTAGTCCAATAAAATTACAATTTTTATTAACGCCCAGTGTCGCGAGCCACGACAGTCTAGGCGGTTTTGGATGTTAGCTATCGAGTAGGCCGTGAGTCACAGCAATCAAAAAGGCTTTGTTTTTTGTTTTGTTTGTCTGTTGTTTTCCTTTTAAATCGTTTTGTAAATAAAGTTAGTCACATTTTAGAATTCGTTTAGTAAACACGTAATCCGTAGTTTAGAGGCTGGTAGTCTCGTGGACCTTAAGGTTTTTATTGTCTATGTTGTTCGGTCCACGACACCCCGTAACTGATCAGTCGAAACAATCACACCCCCTTAATTCTTTTGTGAGTTACTGAAATACAGAATATGAGAATTGAGATATTAATCAGTCCAAGATGACGTCACAACCAGTTTGAGGTTAATTTAATTCAATTAACCTCTAAAAGATAAAATTAAAATGAACAACAATAAATTAAAAACAAAATCCGTTTTACAACACATCCTTGTAGTTCAATTTCATAACTAAACAAAAGTTACAACATTAACTTTAATATTATATCTGTACAAATTCCAATAACCTAATCCGTAAATCAATAAAAAATATTGCAAAAAATGATTAAACATAACCATCGAATTTCCTGATTTGTAACAAATTTACTAGGAACTTCCAAATCACTCAAACACACATTCATCACGTATAAATCCCACAAATGATCTTAGTACTCAGATTATCCACAACCCAACATAAATCCGAATTTTCTAACCTATACACTTGCTCTACACTCGTTGTTCGATTAGTAACTAAGTATACAGATTGTTTACACTGAACTTATTTGGACTATTTTATGACTAG
Organism: Atheta pasadenae; assembly: GCA_030264155.1. Taxonomy (NCBI): domain Eukaryota; kingdom Metazoa; phylum Arthropoda; class Insecta; order Coleoptera; family Staphylinidae; genus Atheta; species Atheta pasadenae. Next base: position 26,351 of record JARJDS010002046.1, read on the forward strand.
ACGTGGGCTTAAGATTGAATTGTTTTGTCGAGGATGTTGTGAACTCGTGCATCACGATTAATACCATTTTTGAACTTTGATTGCGCATCAGGTACGAAGAACAGTGGACTATGCGTTATCATATTATGCAAACTGTTCAATTGCGTATCGAACTTTTGTTCCCAACTCCCACTTACTCACAAGCGCAAAAACAAACCACCGGCTTTAAAACGTTTTAAGCGTGCTGGTTGGAATATCAGCCGAGCAGATTGTTTTCGAAACTCATCGAGTTTGGTTTGTTTTAATCCAACTATCGTTAATCCTTACAGTGCTATTTATCTCCTGAAAACATGAAGGGTTTTACACTTGTACTATTCTTGGTGGTGGTGTGTATGCACGGTGTGCAGAGTCGACCAAAGACTGTCAAACAAAGTGACAGTAATTACATTTATGACATTATGAAGAAAGTTCCAGAACAAGGTAAATGAGATTTGTTTTGTTAGTAGTATTTTATTTAATTCAATTTATTATTTTTCTTATAGAACGTCTCACGTTTTTGAAATACCATCTTCAATTGGGATATGACCTCAAGAGCAAAGCTACTGAATGGGTAAGTTTTGTCTTTAGAAAAATTTTAATTAGTTTTAAATAATTTAACATGAACAACGATATTTATATTTTGTGATATATGAGTGATATAAAAGTTGCCTACATTAAATTTTAGATTTTTTTTTTAACAAAAAAATGTTTTTTTTAGCCCGATAACGTTACAAGCGAGTTCGCTGTGAAACTCTTAAAATACGCCATGGCTTCCAATCAAATTGTTGAACCAGAAAGCTTGAAAGCTGCAAGAAGAGTTATTTGTTTCACCGACGGAACCTGTATCGACCTTGGAGATATTGGCGTTCATCCTTAAATTATGTACTTTGATCTTATAACTTTAGACTGACTTAATAAACAATGCAATGTTACTCAATGTTATTCAATGATTATTTCTGAAAAACAACTTAATCCCGACATTGATAGGTAAAGCGGCTAGCTTATATATAATCCTGCACTGCTTCCTGCCTGATAGTGAAAACGTTTGAACGTAAATGTCCTCAAGATTGCTTGATTAGTATTAGTAATCCTTCAATAATTTTCTATATTTTATATTTTTTTATTTTATAAGTTTTAGGTTTACCTTGTATGTAATCTTAGTGTCAATAAAACTAATGTGTTTACTTAGTAAACATTAAATAAGTTGGCATCGACAGATTTTTGTTATTTTGGAAAGTGATAAATGTGGGTTAGAATTTTTTTTGCATATAAACTATTTAGAGATTATTTGGAGAAAGTTCAAGATGTATGATTAAAAGGATTTAATATACTTGTGTAAACAATGTTATTATTGTAAATATTATTTACTTGACCTTAATTAAAGTGTGTTTAATGTATTTATATTTTCTACTAAGCGTTTTATTGGAAAATTTAATATTTTTGAAATTAGAAATGGAACTTTTAATCAAGAATTACAGACTTTCTTTATATACAGATGCATAAATTTGTTTATATATGTCAATAGTAAGAAGTAGAAGTGATTGATGATTGTCTCGCGTATAATACTGAAAGGGTGCGATTATTGTTTAAGCCTTTTGTGTTCTTCCTGGAATTGAAATCGGTTCTATTTTCTTTTGCGGCTAAAGAGTCTTTTTTAATGCATATGTATTTTAGACGTCAGTGATGTACATCTTTTTTATTTTCGTACATGATGTAAGTAATATATCGGTAATATTATTAGGATGTTGTTAGATGGTATTTAAGTTTATTTCTTTTTAAACCAGAGCTACGAAGCTGAATGGTTCAGTGCGTAAAGTGTTCTAATCTCACTCAGGCTCAAACCGAGGTTGGAACCCCTATTGATGTTATGTTTTCTTGCATTCAAAAACCATCAAATTTGTTGATTTTTGAAAACACGTCGTGAAAAATTGCTTATATCGCCTCTCCATTTCATCCAATTTTCTTCATCTAAATTTTCTTATAGAGTTCAATAGTTCCTTTTTACCGTATGACCAAATTCAACTCACAAAACATCCCCAAAGTATTTTATTTTTGCTTTCAAAAATCATGA
>JARJDS010002054.1:0-37404 GCA_030264155.1 Atheta pasadenae
TGAATTTATGATTGCAAACTTGATGCCAGCGCTACCTATTGAAGCTCATAGCAGTTATTTTTCTGGCCTCGCAAAGAGTGCTGGAGGTTGCGCTTCTTTATATATATTCATTCAACGAACTAACTGATTACCTAATTAAGTTTTTATCAAAGTTGTGCCATTATTTTTATAAACGTGATTTAGTACTTCTTTGCCGGATTCAATATATTTATTATCATTCCTACTCAATCAAAAATATTATCATTCCCATTCATTGTTCAGAATTACGCAAAATCAGGAAAAAACTTCCTTTTTGCGTAATTAGTTCTCTAGATGAGGACTGAATACTCTATGAATCAATAAAACGTATTTTACTTGAAAAATAGAAGCTGCCATTGTTAAATTTAAAAAGTAATAAAAAGAAGCTTTAAATATAGGTAGAAATATAATAATTCCACATTTAAAATAAAGAATTTTATATTTCACCTATTTGCCAGCTACATCCATAGAAAAATCTTTGTCTTAATAAATTTCCAGTATATTACCTTCAGTTTCCGCACGAGTAAAAGTAATCAAGGGCGAAGTGACAGCTTTTATAATATCATCTTCCCGTTCACGCTCCATACGCCAAACTTCCGGATCATGAACAACAGAACCAGACCATACCGACCAGGTATCACAATCTTTATTTCTGAGAAATTGATTTCTACTTTCCGCCATATCATTGTATTTCCGATTTGAACCGACAATCTCAATATTTTTAGTTTTAATTTTAACATTCCCGGCGATTTCAGTCATTTTATCCGCTTCCCTAGATGCACATACACCTTTACCTTCACCTCCCCCAGACAAAGAGGTTGTGTCAGTTATATTCTTGGAAATGTCTACCGTTTCCTCAGTGCTTCGTAGAATTGCTTCAAATAAGCGTTGCTTGTTCGACAATCGACTGAAAATCATATATCTTTCCGGTTCTGGAAATCTGCGATTGACAACTTCAAGTTTGTAATCTCCGGAACTATTACCACAACAACAACAACAACAGCAAATAAGAGAAAAACAATTTGTCGTTGCACTCGGTGGATTAGTTGGTCTGCAATGATTTGCGATGATGGCTCCATAACAAGTTTCTGATTCTATTGATTGAGACGATCCCATTTCAAAATTTAAAATAATTTAATATCTTTGTTTCTACTTGAAGCAAATGAGTGTAACCGGCCCGAACAAAATATGCAAACTGACTAAATTCGATGTCGTTGTTATGATACTGTTGAGTTGATTAGTGATTCATACATTTCCGTTGAATTTTATCTTAGCGTGGTCAGTTTTGACGAGAATTTTATTTTGCTTGTGGTTTCCCCGTTTTATTTTGATCAAATCAAACCACGTGCTATTTTTTATTCTTATATTTATGACTAATAAATTAACAATAATTGAGAAGTTATTTACCTTTAAAAAAAATTAATTGTTGTTACAATTAATCAACACTAATATTTTGCTATCAAAATATGAAATTTTGTAATTTAGAATCTTAAATAAGTAGTCTTTTTCGAACCAAAACATGTCAAATTTCACAAAGTATATACCCTTTTTTAATAGTAAATAAAGCTATCTAAGAAAATTTGTAACATCAAGAATTTTTAATATTTCAACATCTTTATTTCAATTCTAATTAAATATGCAAGATAAAAAATTTAAGAATTTGTTCCAATTGAAATACTTTTCGACAAAATAGGAAAACTAGTTAACCCCAAACAAACAAAAAGAAAAACTAACTTTAGTTAATTTTTGAAACGCAGAGATAAATTTTGATAAATTAAGAATTCCCAAACTTCCACAACATCTATCTACAACGTAAAAACATTGAATCCAAACAAACACGTATCACACATGACATCAAGTTAAAAACACAACAATAAGTGACATATAAAACACACAAGACAAACATCTATATAAACATATACGAATTATAAGACTTTTTCATTTTTATTGCTTGACTCCACAATAAAATGAATCAATAAATAATTAATAATGTACTATATTTTTATATCACCATGAATCAGCAAGCAATCAATATCTATAATTAAATTTAGCAACGTTTAGATTAAATGTTTCTTGTTGAATTCAAATAAAGTCAAACATGGATCTGTTTTTTAGTAGTTCCGGCTTGAACAGGATACAGAACTAACGATTAACGAGATGTTTTTATCCAATCATTGCAAAAGAAAGTTATGTGTAGAAACAAATTCCCATGTGTTTTTCAGTATATTTTTCAATACCAAACTTTTATTAATTCCGCAATTTAATTAAGATTTTCCAAGATAAATGAATAAAATAACAATTGAATCGTCATGCGACAATATACGCTTGTTCATTTATATACAAAACAGACACAATAAAGTTAATTACGTATTGATTTAGGTTCGAAAGCTACAAACGTGTTGGCTACAAATTAATTAAATTAAATGCGCAGTGAAGTACTGGTATTAGAACACTGCCGTTCTAAGGCATTATCGAGTTTCTATAACGTAATAACAGCAAATATACAACATGGTGAAGCCGGAAAAGCTTCAGTAACCTGGTTGCTGATGTTTAGAAACTAACAGTTTTTGGCTGATTTTTTGTGCAATTTTATATTTTGTCATAAAGCTAAAACGTTTCTAAGCTAACTTATCTAAGGACGATACTTTAATACCAAAACAAATTAAATAATAATTCGCTTGGCATTGAACTACTTTCAAGTCATAATGTTTTTGAAAACATTGTTAGATAACAATTGTAACAAGGTAGAATATATTTTAAATAAGTTTAATTTATTTTAGAACCTTGTTTGACAGATTCGCACCATCAAACGGTGTTACCGTTGTTTCAGTGAGCTTCATTTCCGTATTGGCAGCATTGGATGCAGGAACAATGCAGTTCGAGCACAGGATCAATGAAAGTTTTGGTGCGTTTGGTTCTCTCTGACATTTGAATTCGTTTCAAAGCCATGTGATAACGTAGCCTTTGCTAGTCAATGTTTGTACATCAAAGCGGCGGCGGCTAACAACGCACCAACGCAACGCAATTTAAACAAATTTTCGACACGTTGGATGTTGGTTGGATTTTGTGACGCAACTGCCCAACGGATGTACTTAGAGTTTCCGATTACATGTTGGACTTTAGGTAAAACACTCCTGTTTAGAGGTTTAATTTAATATTGACGCAGTTGCATTGGTGCCCGACAATAATATCTTATTTAAAATAAGCAAATGTTACAATTTAATCCGTTTGAATGAGCTTCAAATAAAAGAAATTCTTCAATTATAATTTAAAATGAATATAATTAAATCAATGATTAGTGCGTGAAAAGCATAGAAGATTAGGTACACAACACAAACTTTTAACTTCTAATAACTTGTATGGTAGCTTCAAATAACTGGATTCAATTGTAATTATTAATGTAAATAATGTTGGAATCATTTGTAGCAAATGTAATTTCACGCTTTGGCAGATTTATGCTAAAATATACAAGGTGGTACTTTTGTACCTACATTAGTGTTTCAAAGAAATAGAACACAATTGTACAGGTTTTTAATTTTAATGAATCTAGACAAATTTTATCGAGTAGTTATTTTAGGATATATTTTTACACTTGCAAGAGACTGCAATTACAGTTGAATTTAGATAGTGAAATAATTAATCTAGGTCACAACAACTATTTAAGATTTATGGCACTACAAAAGTTGATCTAATTAATAGATCTTTCCTCAAAATTAAAGATCTCACTTTTTAAAAATGTATGAAATGACTACCTTCGGGGCAATTAGCGAATAAATTATGCTCAGTTTAGATACTCCTACGATCGTTAAGTAGTTCTGGTTATTGTACTGACTTTGTACGAGTGTAATGACTTTCAATATACGTAAGAATCCGTGTCACTAAACTTTACAATCACTTTACGTGGTAAATTGCGTTGACCGTAGATTAAAATGAAACAATTCTAATGTAATCAGAGCGACAAAACATTTAAGAAATTAAACTAATCCATATATACTTAAAAGTTATTTATAATTTGTGCAAATATCAATTGTCATTAATCTTGATGAAAATGATTTAATTAATTGAAACATTAGTAACAACTTCAAGCATACAATCAAATCGGTCTGTAATTCCTGCGTGGTTTAACTGTTCAGTTGCGAGAAGCCGGTGTGAAGCAGAATGAGCAAAACATCCAAAGTCATACACACTTGCAATTTCAATTAATGTATGTATTCATGTTAGTGTGAGGTGGAATGGAAGTTCATAGAACGCAAAGGTGAAATACACGAAATTGTCCTTGAAATATTTATTGTACGCGTTTGTGTTCTTCGCTTTAAACATGAAACCACTTGCAACGTACAGAAAGTATACAAAAACACAAATTTGACATTACCCATAGCTTCGAATAAATTTGAATTAAACTAAACGTGGTAATGACGTATACCTACATTTAATTGTGATTTGTTTAGTCGTCTTGCATTCGTCGACGTGCACAACGTTGTTTTGGAATTGTGTGTTACATGCAAACACTCCGTCGACTCAATGACTGCCCAGCAGGAATGTCTTTGTCTTAATGTACTCTTTTTTACAACATTGTACAATCATTTTTATGTGTTATATCATATATTTTCAGCATTTCAGCGTTTTGCATTAAATAAAAATTTAATTTGTTTCAGAATTACTTTGCTTATTATGTTTCAAAGTTTGTGCTTGTGTGTGTGTGTGTGTTTCAGTCCAGTCATGAAGTATCGAATTACTGAGCCTGTTCCGCCCAAATTAATGAAAACTGCAAACACAAAGGCACTGACATGTATTCTATGAATTTGATATGAAATAATATCATGGAAATAACAACATATTCAATTTTAATTTCGATTGATATAAATGTAAATAATTTCAAAACAAACAACAAATAAAAACAAACAAAAAGTTATGTTTGTCGACTGATCAATGCATATAATCTGAATGACTTTTATTTATATACAGTGCACCCGAGTACTCAAATTGCTAGTACCATCAATTGCATGCAGTTGTATACTGTTATAGTAAATAAATAAACATATTCCAATAGCGCGTTGACAATTTTGTTTATGTGACACACACCAGACATAAACAAATTTTTATTTGATTTGTTTGTTACAATAAACAACTAAAATGTAAACCACTATTAACATTGTTTCCAGCCTCCATATCGGTATTAAACTCAAACCGTAATTTTATGTTTGCGGTGGAATTAATCTGATTTTCTAATTAATGAAGTAAAACTAATCCGTTGAAAATGTATAATTTGCACTACAATTTAATAAGAACATGCATTGCAAACGTCACACACACTCAAGAGAAGTCATGTTTCAATTTTAATAAACAAAAGAAAAATTGCGTTTAATAGTTTTGGGATAAACCTCATGGTTTAAGTGTTGTTTTGCTAAACATCTTAAGAACAACTTCAAGTCTTTAACATCATCTAGTATTGGGTTGATGTTCGTTCTGGACTGGTCTACTGAGCTCAATTTCTCTTTTGTATGCTCAAAGCATAAATAAATATGTAAAAAACAAATTTAATAATAAAAAATATTTTTTATTGTGACGGTAAAAAAATTATTTGTTTGTATATTATGTATATTATCTTGATTACTTGATTGTTACTTTAATTAATAAATAATACAATTAAATATTAAACATTTATATCTCATATCTTTTCTTTATTCTTCAAAACGACGAGTACCGTTGTTACGTCCAGTTTAATTGGCATACAACGTAAACAAATCAAATGTCTATGATTAAACAAACACGATTATAATAAAACAGTTAAGGTATGTTTGATGGTTTCAAGTTTATTTTGATTTATGTTTTAAATTTTACTTAACATAGTTGTGAACTGAATAGTTTTAATTCTATTTTAATTTTATGTCTTCATTAATTACATTTTAGAAAACATGAATTGATTTGAATAAATTTATGGTGATTACATTTCACTTTTTCAGATTTTGTTTTGGTAGTTAAATAATTAAACTTTCAAAATTAGTTAAAGATGTTTACTATTGATTTTGTAGTCATTTACCAAACATTTTATAACATTCCTAAGTACACAAAATCATTTTTGTCCAAACTGTCAGATTTTGTAAAGAAAAAATAGCTGTGTTCTGAATAAGTTACTCTTTATTTATATTGTATATAGAACTTTTGAAAACTCAACGTTTTGCAAAAGTTTACTAAATAATCTATCTACGCATATAGATATATGGTTAAGTAGTAAAAACCACATTTTTTAATTAGTAGTTACGTTAGTGTAAGTTAGGATGATTTAGTAACTAATTGAAAGTATAACCAAGTTCGTCTAATTCAATTCCGATTATTTGCAGAGAGGGTATTAATGATTTTGTGTAACTATTCATAAATAAACATAAATTTCAAAATATCATAACTCAAAAACTAGAATTGACAGAGACTAACGAATGCTAACAAACTTCGTAACACAGAATCGTAATCAGCGCACCAAAATAAATAAAGATATGCTATCTCTTAATTCGCGTAAAATATTTTTAGGTTCTTACGATTGACATGATTCCTTACATTGATTAGCAGACCGAAATTGAATTTTCTATAATTCTTCTATGTCATCAAATATTATTTGTTATGTAAATAAGAAACCAAATAACCCTGTTTTCTATCTATATTTCTAAAATGTTACTAAAATGAATATTTATTTACATATCATTAATGTTTGTAGCATATTTACCTAACGATTGAAGTTCATTCAACTACACAAACCATAGAAACAATAAAATTACGTGTCTACTTTTACCGTAACCGTAATGCACAATATTTATACACCATTAGCTTATAATGCGAACAATATTTATATTATGACTTCCACAACAAAAATAAGACAACATAACACGTGACCAGTTTTAAAACCTATAAATGTCCTGTGCTAAACGCAATCCAGCAGAAAATGAGACCACGTCAATTAACACAGAAATAATTTTTAATTGCTTAACGAGTAAATGATTAATTGATAAATAGCTATTACTATCTTTCTCTTCAGTTAAAAGATACAAACATCTTAAGGTTATGACTTATATGAACGACTTAAATGACAAAACATCCGACTGTGTAATATTTATAAATATTACTTGTTATTAATGTTAAGTCACAGACGACAGAATTGCAAACACTTCGCAAGTTAAGACTGTTGAAATCCTAGTTAGTGCTATGATTGGTACTCATTGCAATTAAAACCGACTAACAAGGATTAATTAAAATAATACTTGGAATTTCAGTGCATTTCAAAATTGCAAGTAATTGTGAGAAAAGGATTTTTTGTTTTGTTTTGCTCCTATATGTAATATTGAGCATCAAATAATATGATTTTATAAACATGTTTTACATCAACAACAATGTGTTTAATAGAGCTCGAATGTTGAAGAGAACGAAACAAAGTATTGTGAGTTATAAGCAACAACAACAACGTTCGAGTAACGCTCGATAGAGAAGTGAAAGTAGAAAATTTGCACGTTACCAACACGCAGAACCTCCTTGTGCCTCTTGTTGCAATAATAAAAATAATTGGAAAGAAACAAGTATGCCATTTTTAGGCGTGGAATTAACAAACTATGTTGGTTGATTTTCATCAGAAAGTTTTAGTGAGTGAATCCGAGATTGGACATGTTATCTAGGTCAAGGTAAAGACGTCTCTAGTCTATCTATTTCTTACATTCCGTTACTTCATCTAACAAGTATTCATAATGTGCAATTCTCTCTTAATTCCACACTTGTTTTTTGTTGTTAAAGTAAATGTGGAATATACGGATATGCAGTTTTTGTGTTTCGTGTCCTTAATCCTACTTTATCTCAGTTGCTAGTATGTTCTAGTCAATTTATCAATAACACATAGCATTTCTGTGGATGCAGGTATTCTGCTATTGCGTTTGCACATCGGTAGTGATTTCAATCACTCCATAACAGCGTGCTACGTGAGCAGATAGCACGTTTTGCTGTTGCACCAAGTGTTAGGATAGCGGTGCAATCTGACTACAGTTATGCCAAGAATATCGCAGTAATGTTTAAATGTTATGTATGTCTCGTATTATAAAAAATTGCTGCGTATACGGAATTTATGTAAGATTATATTACTTTGCACTTGATGCAATATGTTTTCAGCGTTTTATAATAGCACACATACATGCACATAACATACATTGTATAATTCGGTTGGTTTTTGCCTATTTTCACCTGATTTTATTTCAATTTGATGTGCTAGAAAGAAACATCTGTTTTACCACAGCAATCAAAATATAGTTATTATCTACGTTTCAAGGATTTTCTAAGAGGCTTCCGCCATCAATAAACTAGTCTTGAATCAAGTCTGTGCGAGTGGGTGAAACGACTTTGACATTTCTCAATATTGCTAACTATCGTAATTCCAAGTGAACATTGCCTTGACAATTGATTGCAATAAGTTTGTAACTTATATATATATCTTCTAAAACGATCCTAAAATAATAGTCCCACCACCAGTGTCTAAACAGTCTAAACTCACCGTTTTGAGTTGGAATGATTACAGGCTGTTGTCTCCTACCACGTCTCTGCGGTGTAGGTTGTAAACCTGGCGCAGAAACCGCTCGTTTCGGTATACTGCTAGTTATAAGCCTACTGAAACCTGGAGGGCGATAACGAGCACTTTTTACACTATTCTGTGCTGGAAAATGATGCATCGATTGTGCCTTTTGCATGCTACTCGTCACTGTATTTGTTGGCAGTCTAGGTAAAGAGTTTGTGGTCGCCGTGCTTGATTGCAGGCTTCGGGGAAGCGTCGAACGATTTTCCAAATCATCCTCATCGTTATCTTCCTCGTCTGCAGATCCACCCGATCCGCATGAAGCATCAGGTACACTCAATCGACGCCGCGTCGGACGTCCACTACCCACCCACAACTTGTCCTCACTGTTTGCACCACCAATACTACCACAACTTCGCACTCGATCCAACTGTTCCCTGCTCAAACTTTTGTTGCTAAAAAGCAGATCACCTGCAGAACGACGCTTTGCTGCTATAGCTAAAGCTGATGCGGAGGCAGAACCTTCTCCTCCGATTAAGGAGAGTTTGTTTCGGCTATCCGTTGCTAAAAGGGCAGATTCGAAACTTCCTCTCCAACTAAACCTTTCACAATCCGATGCTTCACGTTCCTCGGCAATATCCGACACTGATTGATGATGTGCCCTTCCTTCGCTAATCAACAGGTCGTGAGATCTACTTCTTGGTAACAAATTATAAGAAGTTACATCGTCTATTCTAGATAATTTGTCATTGATATTACTATCCGAAGTACTGTCATCATCTTCAGTTGTTGTTGTTGATGATGAAATCTTTGATTGGCTTCGTCTGTGGTACTTTTGTTTCGGACTGTTGGAAGCGTGACTTTCTCCACTTGAAACTTCATGCATTAACGCCACGAGTCTACTTCCAATGTGATGCATTACTTTGGCTATCAAAGGGGGTGAATTAGTCTTATTGTCGTCATTATCAGCAGTAGCAATCTTCTCAAAAGACGCTACCAATTTTTGATATACAAACGCAGTCTCCCTGTTTAGGCCATGACTCTCCTCTAAAATTCCTCCATCACCTTCATCGCCTTCACCATCCACACTAGTATCAAATTTATTTATTATTTGTTTACAACTATCAGATATTTGCTGTTGCAAAACAGATTTATTACACACTGATGTACCTTCCAAATCGCTACTGGTATAGTCTGATGAGTCATACGAGTCACTCCATGTGTCCTCGCTACTCAAGTATTCAACTATTTCCCGCACTTGATCATCACGTATTCCCGGAACAGTCTTCATTAACCTTGTGAGTTCATTTTCAAAGTAAATAAGTTGCGGTGGTTTACATCGATTTTTCAGTCTTGGGCTCGGCACAGGTTTAGGGGATCCGCGAGGGCCGCCCATTATGGGCGTTGTCGGCTTGGAAATATTGTTGGCAGCTACCATTGTCTTAAAAAATTGACGCATTTTACACATCATTAGATTGGTCTCCTCATCTGAACTCCAGTTATTAAAACTGTCCTTTCTAGTCAATGATGTTGCAGGTGGTGTAGATCCTGTAATGCGTTCATCCGTTCGTTTTTCTTCGGATATATTATACAAATTCATTTTCAATTCGTTGCGATTGTCACTTAAAACTAATTCGTTGCTACTGTCACGTGAATCTTTGTTCAGATCATCGTTACTTCCGATAAAACCACTGTCACGACTTTGTTGTTTATTTCGATTATTAAAATCTGAATTAAATGGATCAGAAGGTTGGGGAGTTTTATGCCCATCGTCTTCAGAATCTTCGTTAACTTCCTGTGTTGTTTCCAAGGGTTTAGTTTCCTCTGACGGAGAAGATGTGCCATTTCGTTTTTTATTCTTTTTTCGTTTGACTGTGTCAAATTGACCATCATTTTTATCAAAATTTGATTCGTCATAGGTATCGCTATCCGAACTAGAAGAAGCTTCCTCCAGTTGGTCGTTTGATTCCGTATTCGATAGATCAGGATTTGATACAATAAGATTGTCGAGGGAAGATGAATGAGATCTGCCAGTTCCTCTGGCGCGTACTAAACGCTTTCTTCTTTGTTCTGGACTAGGTTTGCCTTCACTATCACTACCCACAGAGCCATCAGAATCTCGACGTCCAGATTTAAAATTGGTAAACCCACTAAGAAAGTACTTTTCTAATCTAGAGGATGCCAAATCAGCAGGATCATGCGTTTCGAAAGTTGTTGCTTCCTCGGTACCTACATAAGAATCTAAACTTTCACTGCAAATACTACTAGTTTCCGACAGTGCATCATCCCGTACAGTATTGCCATCCCCTAGGCCAAAAAAGAAATACTTTTCCAAATCTGTAGCAGATTGAGGACGTTTCTTTGTTGTGGGAGTTTCAACTTCACTTTCTTCACAACTCTCCTCAACAATGGTATGAAGTGTGAAATCAATGGCAGTGCGATGATAGCCTCTGAGTTCGTCTTCGTGGTCGATAGCAACCGTGCAGTGAAGAACTTCCTCCCCCGAGGAGGAGTCTTCATTGGAATCAAACTCTTGATCGTCATGACTTAAATCCTCTACCCACGAGTCGTCGTCAGCTAGACCTTCCTCCAAACAAACAACGGCTGATAAGGTATCAGCACTAGTAATCACAGTGACATTATCAGCTTCTTTGCTTTCCGCGCTGGTATTCGACTGCGTACCTGTCGTTGTGCTCGGCGAGTGCAACTTCTGGTCATGCGTGAGTGTGTCGTTGGAGCCAACGAGCGTGACATCTGTATTGTCTTCAACATCAGCGTTTTGTTCGTTGCTCTCTATTATGCGGTGTTCGTTTTCTGCAATCGCTGGGGCTGGTACAACAGGTGGTTGTTCTGAGTTTTCCAACGTCAGTGTGAAATAGACGGATTTTGCTGTGGTGGCGTCGTTATTATCTGCTGGTAATTGTATCCCCGCCTGCTGTTGACAATTAGTGTGGCGCACCACAATGTCGTCGTCCTTAGCAGCGACAAGGGTCGTCGTATCAGACGTGACAACGCTGACAGGAGCGTACGGTGGCGGTGGCGCCGTATCCTGCGTGATCATTATCAGGCTCGTGTAACGCGCGTTATTCGCGTGACGCAGCGACGACGAAGCGACGCTCGATTCATGCTCGGCAGCGACTGCCGCGCCGTCCGCACCTGCCCGTTCGCAGAGGCGCGTGTCTGCCTCGTTCGCAAGCCCCTCCACCTCCGCAACCACATCAGACGACGGCGAGCTCGCGGTGCTGTTGCACTGCCTAACGGGTCCACGTTCGTCGGACCGGATCTCTACGTCTTCGTTCCATTCACTGCCATCGTTTGGATTAACCTCTCCGGCAAACTCTTTTTCTTCAATATCAGAGTTAGAAGTATCATTTTTCTTTTCTATTATATCAGATACTTCATCATTATCGGTGGTCCCCACCTCAGATTTATAATTTACAAGTTCATCGCTTATTAGATTAGCATCACAATCCACTTGATTTATCACAGGTTCAATAGGTTTGCCGATTGATATAATTTCATCATCAATTCGCTTAATGTTTGTAAGAATAATATCAAAACCGCACTCTTCGTCATCAGTTTCATTGTCGGAAGAACTACTGCTACAACTGGCAACATTCACAACGTACACTCGTGAAAATTTACGTTTACGCTTTTCTTTGCCGGTGTTATTTGTCTCACTATCGCTGGATTCTTCCTCTGAATCTTCAGAGGAAGTACAGGAATTATCAATGGAATCGATCATAGATACATTCTCAATCCGATCACTTTTATCATTAATACTGTAACACCTACTTTTAACTGTTTTATTTAATTTTCTAACTGCATTGCAATCTTCTTGATCTTCATCCTCTGAACAGGATGAGGAAGAGGACTCTGAGTCCATCTTCCTATCAGACGCAAGATGCCCACTAAGATCGGTATTGTAACCATTATCTGAGAGTAAGAAATCTGGTGTTATATAATGCTTTTTGGTATGATGCTTCAGCTTCATCTCGATTTTTGTATCTTCACTCTTGGGGGTTTCTTCCGTAACTGAGGCCGAAATCAGAGTATTTTCGGCCGTCGTTTCGCTCAAGTTCACAGTACGTGCATCCGCCGAAGCATTTGCGGCGTCTATTTCAGGTCGGGTTACACAACCTTTCGGTACACCGGCGTCGCTCGACTGCACGCCGGAATCACCGCTCACCGCACTGATGGTAGTCGTGGTTTGTTGTAGTGGTTGCTGAAGAACCGAGGCAAACGGATTGGGCTCACTCGCGTTTATCAATGGCCATATGATCGCTGCTTGGTTGAGGTAGGCGCACAACGCTCGCGGCAACACACGCAATTGATTACGTAGAGCTTCTAACGTCTCCGGCGTGTATACAACCAGCTCGTGCGGATGCCACTGCGACATTGGCACAGGAATAGGCACCGGAACCGGAATCGGAACATAGTGAGTTGTGCTGCTGCCTGCGCCACCGTTACTCCCCCCACAGTTTTTACACTGAGGGCGCTGAGGCGTTTCCTTGACGCCTTGATACACACGCTGCAATGAAGCGTCATCCACGTTTACACAACTTGCCATACCACTCCTAGCAGAATTTTTTTCTTTCTCTTCCGCTTCGACATCTCTAGATGAAGACGATGATGGAGATCGTGTATCAAACCTGACAACATCATCATCCGTCCCTGTATCAGTCCCTGACTCTCTTATGCTCCTTCTATAAACCAACGGCGATCCTAATGGAGAATCCTCCAAACTTTTTCGATATACACTCGGAGAACCAAATGGAGACGAATTCCAAGGCAGCATAGGTTTGCTTTGAGTGCTTGTACTACCACCTGGTTCAAAATAGTCCCAATCGCACTCGTCAATCGGATAACTCGAACTAGTCGTTGTACTATCGTTATCATCGGGGTCTTCTTCCTTTGACGAAGAGTCCGAATTGATAAAAACTAATTTGTAGTCGTCGCCTTCGGGGAGGAGAATGTCTAGCAAATCCGAATTGTTTTTAACAGCCCCTCCACGTTGCCATCCTGTTCAAAAAGCGTCACGAATGGACGAAGAGATGTGTTACAATGAATATATAAAGTATTGTGCGTGAACAGCGTTGGCAAACGCCAACAACGTGTGTCTTTAAGTAAGCCTCTGCCCTCTATCCCACAAGCCAACTACGTGATTTTAGTTTTCGCCCACTCCAAAAATTGCCTTGTTATGGTCATGCAGATTGGAGTTCCACCTTCGTGCACATTTTTACCATGGTGCTGTTGTGGTATATAAGTATATACTATATTGCATCTAAAGCCGTACGAAACTCTTGTGAACGTGTTAGTCAGCATGAAAATAGATTCGTTACTACAACATTGCGACCACCCCCGTATTAAAGCCTAATGCAGCCAATAACCCACTACTACTGCTTATTTTGTGTGAAGCAACTGGTTTGCACATAACTTGTTAGTGATAATTTGAATTTAAATGTTCTATTAATACTAAGTTTCTTATAATTTCCACTCACTGCAATTTAACGTAGGCAATTCAATATACATCCACAATATTAGTTTACAACAAATACAATATTCACATGCTTATTATTGTTTACTTTCATGCTTTTTATTTCATGCCAATTACCACTTGATAATAATTATTACCTGTGTCAGCCACATGCTTTTGGTGTCGTCGTTTTTGTGCACTAACTCTCTTGAAGACAGTTCTGGTAATTTCCTCCACTACGTCGTAAGATTCAACAGGTTCCTCGTTGCTTTCTGGAATTGGAGTGTCCGCCTGGGGACCAATATTCCTTGTCGAAGGAACACCTGCATTTACGTCACTGATATAGTATTTATTTGTCTCTGTGAAACTAACACGCTTTTCTGGAGTAGTGTACAAACTTGGGGAATAATTAACGCGGTTCTCCGAACTACTATTTTGTAGTAGCATTTGCGATTCGCTCATCATTCCCACATCGCTATTACCACTGCCAGCAGATTTGTTGGGCTGCTGCTTTCGCTTAACCTTTGTAACCTTCATTGGCTGAATTTCGTTGTCAGTGTCGTTGTCTGAATCGGAACTAATGCTCCAATTAGCTTTCTGAGCATGTTGGATAATCGGATTTTCTCGGGGACGTCTTGGTACTACTCCTGATGTACTTGGAGATTCAGTAACAGGTTTTTTTGTTGGCGATGTTATGGCAACTTTTAATTGATTAAAAACCTCGTTTACAAGATTTAATGAAGTCGCGAAAGCCGAGCCGATATTAAGATTAATATCACTAGACGTAAAGTGCATAGGAGATTCATTACCCGATGATGCGGTTGGTACGTCCCTTATATTTGAAGTAACAGATAGTGAAGTGCTGACTGGTACAATGGGAATTGTAGGAACTTGTGGTAGTCTTCGACGTGGTCTGTGATCTGCGTGCCTGTTAGCAGCATTCGACGGGTTGGAAATGTATCCGATTGATGGATAAGGCGGGTCTATAATAACAAGAAAATTAAAATAAAATTTGACAAACAATGCAGTAAATTACCACGGTGACTTGTAAACGGGATTGGTTGAGGGTATGTTCTCCGGGGGCACTCTGGAGACGACTCGGTGGAGGAGCTCATCCAAACTTGGGTCAATGCTCTAATTTCACTGTAATCATAATTATAAATAATATTATTTAGATGTTCTCTTCTTATCCTCCCTTTTCCACTCAACTCCTTAATCACGTGTTTAATTAATTGCAGAATGAGTGTGGAATTTGTCTCACTCAATTTGTGTCACTTACACTCATTCGCAATTTTATTCCAAATGATAAATAAAAGTCTTTTGCCGTCACTAATAAACTTACTTAGTTTACTTTTGATTACATTAAATTGAACAAAAATAATGTAAAATTTACACCAGCATCACTCCTCGGCTGAAATCAACTAACGTCACAAATAATCGCATGCGCTTGCTATCCTTTCATTCATTAATTAACCATTCCAAACATTTTTTAAAACAATAATTGCGCAAATCGATGATTCATTCACCCACGACTTTTCCCAAGTTAAACGTTTCATGGATGCGTTAATGTGAGGTTCGTGACTGGCATGACTCCAAATGGTATTTCTTGGTGTAGAAATTTAAACGACTGACACAATTATTAGTGTCATTGAGAATAAGTTATAAGGATACCTAGCTAAAAACTCTAAAACAATACAATGAACCGTGTATGTCTCGTATGTCCTAATTGAGTTTATCGTAATTATTCCTAATTATTAATAGGACATAGCAAGAGTCTTACCAATATTTATTGCACACAGTGCAGAGCCAACCGGCGGTATTTTGATTTACTATGCAGCTTTTGCACACTTGGTTTTTGCATCTCGGGCAATTTTCTCGTAGAAAAAACAGTCGAGATATTGGTTTCCTACACCTTGTACATGATTGGTCTGGATTGGGGGCGTTGGGATTGTCGATGCATATTGCACCTTTCTTTCGTAGATGATTAAGTTCGGTGTAGAGACGTCTGGAAAGAAAAATATCATGTAGTTCCTTAATAATAATATAATAAAAACGAAGGTATATGTCTAACATTAATTATATTTATGCTTGGGGAATTGTTTATTTAACAAATGTTCATTATACACAAGTTAAACCCAGATAAAAATGATTAAGAGTAATTACAATGTCAGGTAAGTATTCAATTATCATTAGAAAGGACATTTTTTTTCCATTCCTAAACCAAGCCCATATATGGTCCTAAAAATGAAATAGCTAGATTTACAATATTAATAAATTCAACTTAAACCGACTGATAACCAGTTAAGTACTAAGTAAATATGATATCGACTGACAATGAGATGTTTGCCAGTGCGTGTTATCATCACTAAAATCCATACACTTCAGTTTCTCTCACTAAATGATTCAGTTTAGTTTGCAACCTACCTAAAAATGTCGTCAACTGATTCATGTAACGTAGAAAACACAAATTACTATAAATCTAATGTTAAAATTATTAAATTACTAACATTTTTAGATGATACGGCCCCTAACAGATTTTTACCTAGCATGTTACGTGAGAATGGAGGAAAATTTGAAGCATCTTTAGGAAAGGTTCTCTTGAACAAGTTTAAACAACCAATAAAATCCACACCATCTGAAGATACAGTAGAATCAGAAGCAAAACCAAATGAAGATTCAAAAAACGATGCTAATGATCCATCGATGTCATTACTGTCACAACCCGATGCTGCACGTACAAGTCCAGAAAATACAGGGATAAAACCAGAACAAAATACTTTGGATCGTGTTGGAAGAAATGAACTTCTGAAGGATGTTCGGTCAGCACGAGTTAAAGCACCTTCTACACGCCCCAAATCTTCAAATATTTTGAAAGAACAACTCGTTATAGCTGAGGTGCCATTTGATGATGATACACCCAAGACCCCACCGCTTACACCGGAACCGAAAATTATAAATAACACACCATTGCCAAAAATCGGTATGACCCAAGAACACGCTGATGTACGTAGGTCAAGCCCCGTAAAGAATAGGTCAGAGAGACCTCTATCGGTAGGTAGTGTTGAAGGTTTGCGCCGACTTTCACCAGAAGCACAAAAAACTGCTAAGCTAAATGAAAAATCAGGAGATGATAAAGTAGACAGGGCCAAAGAACGAAATAAAGTACTAGCTAAAGGATTACAATATTCAAAATCTACCGAAGTTTTGAACCCTGATTGTCAATCGTCAACTGACAAGAATACTTCGAGAATCGCCACTGACAAATTACAAATACGTAGT
Source organism: Atheta pasadenae (assembly GCA_030264155.1). NCBI lineage: Eukaryota > Metazoa > Arthropoda > Insecta > Coleoptera > Staphylinidae > Atheta > Atheta pasadenae. The sequence continues at coordinate 17,313 of JARJDS010002054.1, forward strand.
TTAAAAAATTTAACAGTTAATCTAGCTAAAAGTGTGAAATCTATGGAGCGCGATATTGCAAACATTAAAGCACAATTGAGCAATCTAATTACTCTAATTGGTGAAATTGAACAAACAGATAAGAAATGATTAAAACCGATAATCGAAAATCAAACAGTGAGTCGAAAGATAAGTTTCTAAAATTATTTTGTATTTTATATAAATCAAAAATGTTATATATGTATTAAATGTATTTGAATACAACAACAAATTAACTACTTCTTATTATATTTCAATGAATTTATGAGTTTTAGAACTTCTATATATACTGCTAAGTTTGTTGTTGTTATTTAACAGACAAACAAACCGTTTATCTTGTTTAGATGGGAATAATATACCATTACTATGATTGTGGAAATACTATCATAGGAATACTTAATCTTAAACTTCTTTATTTGCTTGATGTGGTTGAAGTTTAATTCAATTCCAAAACTCAACTCCAATTGCAAATCATGTATTTTTTCTCATTGAGATCTTGAACATTGAACTTGAATCATGAATAATACTGACTCAAACCTAGCGAAGTCAAGCCGTGGAATTTTGCTGTAATAGAAGATCTTGAGCATTCGTAGCCTATTGTAATGAAGTTACTTACAAGACTGTTTTTCCCACAAGAGATGCACGCAAGCTCAATAAAACGTTGATCGTCTATTATATTTTTTTACCTAAAGTAGTGCGTAAATGATGATTAACTTAATTTAGACGCATTATAAAAAAATCCTATTACTAAGTTCTGAGTACAAAGGTAATAAATATTGAAATTTTAATTATTCTGCAAAAAATTGTCAAAGTTAATTAAACTCTTTTGATGTAAATAGAATTGTCCGGAATATAAATATTGAAGTTCATAGGCGTTAATGTTTTTAGAGCTTTATGTTTTGATGACTATTTAATTGTGTTGTTATGAGCTATCGTCCCTATAACCTTTAGAATTAAGTTATTTTAATGTATAATTTTAAAATATTATCAATTGCTACTAGCGACTTTCTTTTTCCTATGTTGTTGTGTTTAGTTTGTAATTTGTGTATTTCTTAACTTATATATTTCCTTTCGTTTCCTTATCATAACCTAATGCAAACTATTCATTAATGTTAGCATATAAAATCTAGAATTTAATGAATAAAGGTTAAAGTTGTTTTCAGAGAACCCTCGAAAGAAGTTACATTGTCCCTGATTTGGCTGTAATAACTGTGTACACTGTTAACACAGTTATTACTCCGTTTTCATTTTATGTTGAAAAAGAATCATTATTCCAAAACTAAAATAACTCTCATGTAAGTATTCCTCTTGGCTAACTAGCCCAAATTAAACAACGCAAATGATTCCTTCCGCAATCATAAACAAACCAACTTTTCCTCGTGCTACTTGAATTACAATTATTTATTAAAGTTTTTACTCACGATCTGCGCAGAGAATCCAAATGCAAAACTTACGCTTATTTCGGGAGATGCACTGAAATATAAGAAATAATGTATTTATAAGGCTTTCTGTTATTTCGAGAAATCACCAACGAGCCAGCCGTGCATTAACATTCAAAACATTTTAAAACATTCATAGCAATTAAAAACTTTTTAATTATACACCAAGTACCGAGTTATCGACGACTCAAAACTTTGCATCCGCCCATCCTTAAAATATGTTTGTAGATATGTTTATACGAGAACCGTACGATATGTCGCGCATAATAATTTAACTTAGTTTGACTTTGGGAACAATTTCGACTTGAACTTGAACCGAAGATAAACAAGAGTGAGCTTCGCAAAATTGTCAATATTTCTTTTAAAATTTGATATAGTGATGAAATACCTGAAAATCACTTGCCCTAGAAGAAAACATATAGTGTTAGCACATATAAGTTTAATATCGTGATAATGCTAGAAAGATGCAAACAACAATAAAATCTACACGGAGATTACATTAAAGAAAGTAAATACGACACAGGAGCAGCAAAGTATCAAACAATAACAAAAACTAACAATTTTATATACGGATAAGCTGTTGCGTATCGCTGTTGTGTATAGCAATTCCTTTGACATCAAAGATTTGCGTGAAATCTGCACATGAAATCCAAGAATTGCATTCAGATGAATAGAACAAACGCGATAAAATATGAGAGAATACAATATTTCGTGAATGCAGTGAATCGAATACAGTAGGTATATTAAAATATTCCAATAGAGTAGATACATGTAATGTATATAATGTACTACGTACCGAATGTACGTATCTAATATTATGTTCATGTCCAACGATGTTTAATTAAAGAACCGGATGAATCACTTCTCAAATACAATATCACGGAATTTGTGATAAGAGTTTATGTGTAAATACACTTAATGTTTGGTGTTTGTTTCACTTTAAAAGAAGAATTTGTTTCCTGCATACATAACATATACCTATAGTTTAATGTTGAAAATAGTTTAAAACACGAATAATAGGTGAAAGGTTCAAATAAATTCGGATCTGCTATAAGATATATCGTAAAACTTTAAAGTGTCAAACAAATTGATAAAAAAAGAAATAAGCAGCTGTATGAAAATTTAGATTTATTAATTTTAAAATTATATGGATAACTATAATACGAAGAGTAAGTACTGTTTCCATGAAGGCAAAGATCATCTTCCCGCTGGATCAACTAATATTCAATAGGAGAATGTAATCAACCGTGACGATTGATTAACATGATACACAGTCTCGATTAAATAAAGTTTTTAAATTTGAGGGTCCGGACACATCTGACTATTTGAATGGAATCATTAATATGACAGTAGAATTGTTTGAACGTAGCGAGTCACAATGGCAACATGATTATATTAAAAATCAATGATATATACTAGTTTCGCACGGAACAAAATTTCGCGCGTATCAAAAATGTCAGAGGTTACTTTTATGTGCAGTCCCCGTTCCTGTTAGTTCATTGTACATTTGGATTTTTTGACTATTCATTGTGTTTTGCATGAAAAATTCAAGCGCGCATGTAAAAATAAGTTAATTAATTAAATGGACTGGCAGAGTCCATTTGTTACTAACTCAGCATCGATTTTATCGTCAATAATTTGAATATAATAGCAAAAAATAAATTTTATTTTTGTGATAGGAATGAATTTTGCATGGAATCAAATGAAATATTGATAACATTCAAAAAGTATGAAGCACATTTTTATACTTTGGCGATCCCAATAAGTATAATGACTTCATTTTCCATGCTTGCTTGAATTTTCACACACAAAGGATACACAAAAGGATAGTCAAAAATCAAAGTGCCTTTTTTAAATCAAAAACAAATGTCAGATAGCTCGGCAAAAGCGGTTCCATATAAATCTATAACGTAACGCTAGTGAGTATAGGAACGAGTACATAAAGTACTTTTGAAATTTTAGATGTACTCGGAATTTTATCCCGTTTCAAAATTAGTAGCCGAGTGTAATCATTTTAAGAGTACCTGTGTCACACTCTCTGCTAATCAAAGCTGAACTCAAAGTGGTGTACATGTATTGTCAGGCCATCAAAAATGTAATAGAGTTTTTGCTCCTAGTTGCTCGCGCAGGGAGATTGCGTTGCCACCCCGAGCAAGCTGCAGGGAGCGGCGGCCAGGGTTTTCGCGGAACTCGGCAATGGACCGTCGCGCATTCCACGATGCGTCCGACTATTCGATTGTTGGACAAATTAAAGTTTTATGCCAAGAAAATTAAAAAAAGAAGATTGTTTAAAAACAACTCCACTTTTTTTTAACAATGATACTTCCTATTAGATTGGAAATTAAACTCTGATGAAAATGATATAAAATTCTAATATAGCTTTTCGCTCTGTCGTTGTTCAATTGAGATTGTCACACAGTTGTGACATAGTCTTACATGTGACTCTAAATTTTGAAACATTGATTGTTGTTATTTATGGACGAGCTTCCTTGTAGTGTAAGAATTGCTCGCATATTCTTCTTGTGAGAAAAAAAGAGCTCAGCTATTGCTGGACATTTTATGCAAGAGCTTAAAATCATGAACTAAGAACACACCAATTCAAATCTTAATTTTGACGATGTTCAGCCACCCTGCGTTTTATTTGCTTTACAGTTTACATCATGTCTTAGGTAATGAACTAAGCTATTTGCCAATAGAATTTTTTTTATAATAAAAATCCACGTGCACGCGATTTACCAGTCTGGATTGTTGTTGGAAGCTCACAGAACGCGCGGCGGCAACACGACGATAATAGAAAACGCGAACTCCGGTTTGCAAATCGATAAGATATGTGAGCGTTGGCGTTTGCAGACAGTTTCTGACATACTTTCCATTTTCGATTTGCAGCTGAATGCTGAGAACTATCGAGACGCACGTATAGAATGCAGGCATACAGCTGAACGAGTTCTGAGTATCTGATGACGTTTTGTTGTAGTTGGAACGGTTAAGTCGACAACTGATAAAAATTGCAATAGCAAGGAAAGGAAGAAAGCTGTCAGCAATTTTTTCCGATGTATCGATAAATTCATAGTTTACAATTGACAACAGAAAATCGTCAATACAATAAGCAGCTTCCTCAACTACAACTGCTATCATATTTGCAAATCTAGATATCAATTTCTATGACAGCAATATAGCAATATTATATATATTGATAGTCACTTATTAATATTAATTAAGGAACCATAAAACAATGACCCGAATCATTGTTAGTAGGATCAAAGCGTTGGGAACGTTTGCTAAATAATTAGTCATTCAAAAAAACGAATGACAATACGGAAATACACATACGATTCAGATTATTCTGTTTGTTTTATTACAAAAGCACACCGTATAATAAGATATCTTTAAAAAATGTGCATTGCTAAGTTTGAAATAAACTATTTCTATATTATATAATGAGATTTTGAATATTCGTGAGGCGCCAATCAAGGTCGCGACGTGGTTAAAAAAAAATTATAGAAATAAACTATGTTTTAATGCTTGAATACTTAACACCTCTGTGAGATAAATATCACTCGACAAATAGTACAAAAGTCAATAATTATAAAATCTGCATATATTTCAAAAAATTATAAAATACCTAATTAAAATCTAATCAAATACTACAAACATACACAAATTGTTGTTAATATCTTTGACGTTATAATAATTCATGTGCGTATGTAATGATTAGTTGACCGAGTAAAATAGCTACCGGGTAAGAACACATACATCGCGGATAATTACAATAATCCAACATTATTATTGAATTATCTAATCACTGAATAATAAAAAAACAAACTAAATGTTGTTTCTAACGTAACATGTCTCCGCAACCGGCGTTGAACAATAGACTTTCTGGAAACTGGACACTGGACAGAATACGCGTACATTCTGGTGCGCTAAAGAAACGCATGAAGAAGTTCCTCATACAGATGACAGGTGAGGATGTGAGGTTGATGAACCTGAACGACGAGCGTGTCGCGCCACAAACACACGTATAGACCAGCAGGTAAGTCAAGTTCACATACATTTATCGTAAACTCGCATGTTGAATGTAGTCTGGACATACGAGTTGAAAACTCTCCAACGATGTCTGTGGTTGTGTGCGCATCTAGAGAGAAAGGGTAGGCGATGTCGATGGCGACGACGTCCGAGATCCGGCAACACAATATGTACTCACTCCAGTAAGTACTTTGAAAACTCGAGAGTAAATGCAACCAGATCAAGCCACAAAGGCACATTGCAACAAGCAATGGAGGCATTACAAAGCTTTCAGAAGTTATTGTTTGATATCACTAGCCTGAAACTGCGCAATGGATAACCTGATTTAATTCAAACGACAGTGGACAGCTGTCCAAGCAGTATTCGTAACTTTCAGATTGCTCGCAAATGTGATTAAAATGATCACATTTGTTGATTATTAAATTATAACAAGCACGAATCACATGAAACTTTAGATCAATTAGGTTTCAATGCTATTAGAATTTAACGTTTCAATGCTGTTTAGTAGGTTCCATCCTACGAGAATATTCATTGTCTATTATAATTGACTAGCGCCTTAAAAGTTAACGTTTGCAATAAGTTCAAACGTAAGAATAATCGAAATATCCTTGAAGCAATTTGTTTCGGTCATTTTTTTTTCTTGTTTGTATACTTTCGTTTTTAATGGAACTATTGGACGTTGTCACTGAACTTTGACTGTATTTAGTGTAACATTTTGTTTTTGCAATATGTATCTTACACAAACTTTTAAGTTGGGTTTTAAAGAGCGGGAATAATCTGGTGGTGATCCAAACAAACCGGGTACGCTTGAGTTGAATAAGCGACTAAAGCACGAACCCGTTTCACAACCCGACTTATTCAGCAGACTACTCCACGACACATTTAAAAAACTATGCATCTACCTGCAACCTAGACGTGTGTTAGTGGTGCCGATGCACGTTCGGTTCTTGTGCTCACTCACAATCGCTACACCGAGCACCGGCCACAACCCGCAAGTTAAGCCGGATTCAGATTTTCCTTTGCCGCTGCATTATTCTATTATTATTCAGCCCACACCATCGTCGAGGCTTTGATTAAATCTGCTAGTGACTGCTGACTAACAGCAGAAACACTAGGAACACAAATGAATATCAAAAATATAGAAAAACGATCTGAAGAATCCACCTCTTGAAGCACCAATAAGAACGTGTACGATTTTATTGTCATCGTAAAAAATGACTTTAGATTTTTTACCCAATTATTGAAATATTCCTAAGTATGGTCTTCTTCCCTGGTTGTACATCCAATAATTAATTTTGCACTACACTTTGCTATAGCTAAGTTTTCATTTTTACTTGTTTCTCACTTTTACAACGCGATTGCAAGGTAGGCCGTGCGCGACTAGCACGATCTTAAGCCGCGACACACAGCGACGCGGCGACCAACTACAGAATACTCAAATGACTTAAACAGAGGATGGAGGAGATGGTAAGACCTGGTAAGACCCAGTAAGACCGGACCGGCGGCTACCACCAGCACGGAGGAGGCAGTTTTCCGAGAGCACCGAGTTTACTTTATTCGCTAGTGTTGTGTTGTAACCGACGGAAAGTGCCGATCATCAACGAAGGAGCTGAGATTTGTACAATTTGTACGCACGGGTACCTCAGGGTACCTGTTAAGCAAAGTTTGCTTTGGTTTGTTACTTTTATCATACCCGAATGGTATAGTCTGGTATGAATCATGTTGCGCAATCTTTTAATCTTGGAAGTAAACCAACTAATTGCAAAATATGGGAAAACAAAGATAAAATGGTAAATCTATTGACTTTATGAAGCAAACTTACGCTGAGTTGCTCTGAGTTGGAATTTTCAATCTATAATGTGGTGAAAGTTAACAACAGTTTTGGTCTAAAGATGGCGTAGTTTAAGTAAGTTCTGTATATTACTTTACAGAAAACTGCATATTTAAACGTTAAATACTCAACTATTTGTTTTGTCGTTGAATGAATATATATATATATATATTCATTCAACGGTTTTGTATTTTTAAACAAAAAATCATAAAAACACATTTAAAGCCTTTAACTGCCAGTACAAACATGTAATGCGCATGCTACATAATTAATTTAAGGTTTAAGGGATTAGGCAACTCTAGAGGCTCTTTAAAGGCTTCTTTGGATTTTTTTTTTCGGAAAAACTACAAAATTAAATAAAATAATTTTAACTTTTATTTTACATGTAAGTGACTATTTAAAATAATTTTTTGGAAATGATTAATTTCAAAATGGTTTATTTACAGCTTTTTCGCGAAGGCATGCGTAATTATTGGAATAATTATAAACCAACTTTTTTTTGATTTGAACTGCTTTTGAAGTACGTAGAATTTTTGCAATATATTGGTTTTTGGCGAAATGGCGCACATCAAAAATAAAACATTTGCCTAAAAAATTACCATTTATTGTTTATAACAAATGAGATATGGTAATATATCGCAAATTTTACGTATTTCCAAAGACAGTATATATGCAAAGATATATTTCAAATTTATGTTATTTGGTTGAAAATTGTTTGAGTTATTTGTCTGGTCAACTTAAAAACTGCAATTTTTGCAGAAGACGTATTTAGGGTGGATGGACCATTCGCGTTTAGTCACTTTTTGTGAACTTTGTGGTCACAATCCGCCATGAAGAGTGAAACGCGTTTCGAATCTTGAAATTTTGAGAACATTGAGAAACAATATGCCGAGAGTGTCGTTGTTTGTTTAAAAAAGCGATGGTTGAATGCAAAGAAATAAAAAAAATTAAAACAAAGTGTACGTTTTGGAAAATGTTACTATTAGATTGGATTTTTTTTGATTTCTGATGAATTTCTGATGAAAATAATATAGAATATAAAACTCTATAATTACTTTTTATTTTCATTCATACTAGACTTTGTCAAAACCACGCGACAATTTTAATTAAAAAACGGCGAAATAAAAAATATACTTTTCATCAAAAATTCATTTGCAATGTAACAGTACCACTTCCAAAAACCTACAATTAGCTTTTAAAAAATGTATTTCTTTGCATACACCAAATTTGCAAATCAATCGTATTTTTTAAAGAGACAACGATACTCCGCTCGCTACTACTTTGCTACTTAGTATTCTTTAGCTTGGAGACTAGTAGCCTAACCCCTTAAATTACAAAAATAAATAAATGAAAAAAATGCTGACATAAACATTAAAAACATCAAAAAAATTAGAAAGTTCTTTAACTTACTTGATATGATCTCGTCGCTCTTGGTCAAAAGCTTCGTGTCGTTTGATAACGTCAAGAATAGTTTGGCGTTCGTTGATGGACAACCAGGGTGCGTAAACGGCGGCGGCGGCTGCTAGGGCATTTTCGCTAGAAGGGTTACTGCAGAGACTTCGGGTGCGCAACTGGTGATTGTTTATTATTTTGGTTTCACGTGTGAGATTCATCTTTGAATATTAAAAATTACTTTTATCTTTTAAACTTTTAAAATAAATACTCCGCAAAAAAGATAATAGTTAAAACATATAATGATATTGTAATATACTTGCATATATAAACACGAAAAAATAACACAAAAATGTAAGAATATATATAATTTCGAGAATTTCGTCATCCAACATTTTTATTTTTATTACTTTTTCGAAAAACTGAGTTAGTCACAAGCTTCGTATCGTTTGATAACGTCGAGAAAAGTTTGTCGTTTGTTGATGGTCAACCACGTTACTATTGTTTGATTGATGGATAACTCTCGATTATTATGGTTGCGCGAGTGTGGTTTATCACCAATTATTTAAATTTCCTTTTATCTTTTCAAATCTCCAACAAACTCTCCGTAAACAGTTAAAATAGATTTTTCAAATTGAAGTAACTTAATACTATTATTGCGATTATAAAAAATACAAATAAAAAAAGAAATATATATTTGCAGACTGAATCTTCATTTATATCTGTTTTCATAATATAAAATGAGTTATTCGCTTTATGAAGTTGAGAGTTTAAAACTTTATTATTTTTTTTTAAACTTTGTTTTATTTAAAAATTTATCAGCGAAATGGAAACCACCACCCGTATTAGTTTGAGTTTAAAGTTGGATGATTATTGATACTGTGATGATTTTAACACTTTGCTCTTTGTTGATAGAATATGCGGAGGTGTGGATGTTGTTGCGCTTCCATCTCTTCTGACTGCCGGCGAAGAACTGATGCATTTTGGCACCTTCCAACGCGCGGGATTCAAGCGCATTGAAGGCGGGTCCATTGACGGTGTTGGCGGCGGCGAAGCAAGAGTGGAGGTGGAGCGGAAGTTATAAATGCATCAGAGGTAGTATGCCCGGGGATGTGATAAATACAGGTGCATCCCGTTGTCCTTGAACATCAACCGGGCTGACGCAATCGCACAGCAGGCAATAAATATTTTGCGACGACACAAAGCACATGGCTTTTTTTGTGTTAGTTCAGGAAACAAAACATTTTATTTGAATTTTATTTATTAATAATATAGGTCTAAACCTTTTGTTTGCCGCATTTATTGTGTAAAATACAAATATTTTACTGAATTAAATAATTCCATACTCGTCCGCTTTTATTCAGTTTTATTAATAAGTTTATGCTTAAAATATACAGCGACCTCTTAAGCTCAATGCGCACTAACGCATTTAAGTAAAGCAGCAGATTTCAGCGTATCTTACTTTCCTTCACAAATAGATGGCGCAACACGGTATTAAGTACACTTAAATTTACTTAAGTAAACTTAAAACAAATCAGACTTTAAAATAGTTTTAATATTTCGCTACATTTATTTATCGAATTTTAAGGAAATAATTTTATTTAGTGACACTAATAAATCATTAAGAAAAAAATATTAATTTTAAATAAATTAAATATAAATGTACTTAATTTGTGCACTTGTGAATATGGGCAAACTCCAATTAAGCAAACATCATTATCATTAAACAAATGCCTCGTAAAAAAATCGATCTTATAACATGCTTGAAAGTCTTACGTAAGTAATGCAGTTCACTTAGACTACATACTAATAAACAACTCTCCTTGCGGTGTGCAACAAGCTAAGTAACATTACTGGCATTAAATTGCATGCGTCTAGTTCTTATTTTGGTTTCGTTCAATTTTTCCTATTAGAATATCGTTTGCATCGATTTCTAGCCAAAGTTCCTATTATAGCTGTAAATTACACGCGCGATAATTATTGAATTTCAAACCGCTGCATCGAACCAATCAATAAAACAAATCGGAAGTGTTTTTGAAATTAATTAACATGTCTTACGGCGGCGACTAGTCAGCATGTCGTCGCGAGGGGAAACTGGCGCGTGTACTAGTTGTACTCGGAATTACAGCCGGCCAGACTCACATAACTATATCAAACTCGTGCTTTTGCTATGCAATATGATTGCGTTCCAGGAGACAAGACGATTGGATTTGTTCCGCGAACAATTACTCCTTTGTCACATGTAACAATGGTCATAAAAGTTGGCTTTGCCACACTTTAATAAAACGAAACAATACAAAATCGATAAACATAGGTGGTTGTTATCATTTCTAAGAAATGTTAAAAATATAAAAGCTAGTTGTTAACAGATGGCGTTAGTTATTATTTTTTTAACTACTAATTTGAAATTGACTTTGTAATATTTCCAATTTTTTTAAAAGAAACATTATTTAAAAATAGGTTTTTACCTATTTTATCAATTAATTGTTAGTTTAGTTTAATTTACAACTTGTTAGAAAATTGTTCTAAGTCACGTTTTAAACATTTTTTATCAATCACATTACCTTGATTGATAAATGAGTAATGCATAAAAATGAAATATTCTAGAATGTAAAACGCTCTGGGAGCTAATAGTTGAAAATTGTTTATGATCTGCACTATGCACACGAATGTTTGCACCTTGATTTTGAAAGCTCGATGGCATTGTTGTTCTGCACCGCCTTGAAGAAATTTCACTGCTTTGAGTCTTCAGCATTTTCGTATTTTCTACGCCCGACTTGCGTGCGATAAATTTCGAAACACTACCGTGTCTTAATCCGTCTGTTAATTTATCTCAAGGGCTCGCCATCCATTACGAATGTGCGAATTGTGTTAGGTGCGCGCAGGTGAACGCTCAGTTTCTAATTTTAATACAGCATCAAAGGCCTTATGCCTTAATGTTGCATGCAAGTCAAACTAAAACGTCGAGAGATAACTGAATTGCAGCAGAAGTGCATTTGCGTTTGTGTTTGAGAGTGGAACGCTGGAAGCTCTCAACTTGGTTTAGCTCATGTTTGGGAAATGTTTTAATATAGTTTAGTGTCCAATGTGTGAACAATCGACGATGCTTTGCTGTGATGCCTAAAGCGTTTAGTTAGATTATAAGCGAAATAAAGTGCACTTCCTCAAAAGATATCTTTATTACCTACACTGTACATGCGATTTTTATTCAATTTTGGTTCTTCAAGACTTACTACTTGTAAGTAATTTGATTTTTGCTTTATTGCACTCACATCCAATTCTATCCGATTTACAATTAAAAATTTTTATATATATATTTGTGCTATATTTTAAAATGTCCGTTTCGGATGTTTCGGATGTCACACGCATGTCGTGAGACGAGAGGTCGATGGCGGCGAGTGCAGGTCGAAATTGAGCATTGTAATATTTAGCATCGTAGCATAACCACATATGCACAGCTTGTGCGATAACGCCGCAACATAATTAAGGCCATTAAAATGATAAATTTTATTTACAATCCGCGACGGATGCGCTCTCGCACGACCGGTGCCACCTTTTCGTTTGCGCTCTCCGCTCGCGCTTTGTCCGCGTGAACGGTCAGCGCAAGAAAAGATACCAAAGCGATGCCGGTCATCCTACGTCGACGGAATATGACTGCACTCTTAAATAATATTTATTCAACGCGATGCGCGGTCCTATCGCCGGATTACATCGGTATTAATGGGGCGGCAATTAAAACGAAACTAATTTATTAAATTAATTTCAAGAAAACAAGAAAAATATTACTATACTAATGGAAACAAAAATGTGTATCTGATAAATAAAAATGAAAACAATAAAGTTTGTCAATATTAACTAAGTTTTAAAGGTTCTATTACCAAATCATCTTTTTCCCGAGGTATAAAGCGACGTTAATGCGTGTAAGAAAAAGATTGTGTACGTTGCACGCCGATGCGATCAGTTGATCTGGCGGGTTGATAAGAGACAAATGAATGCAATTTAATCGACGTGTATTTGCGAAGCGAATAAAAAGTAAAAGCTCACTACACGTCCACACGAAAAACACGATGCGAGTGGTGCAACTAAACAGTTTCTTAATTAAAGCCAACCAATACGAAAATTCAAGCCAGTTTTAAATGTATTTATAATTGAACAATCTCAGTTATTAAAAGTTGATATGATAAAAATGATAAAATTAAATTATTGAAGTTAATGGCATTTTTAATTGCAAAGGTCGATTATTTGATTAAAAATTATTTGGTTTGCGTTTTCCGTCTATAGTTTGCATGCGATCCTTGTTTTAAATGATTTTGTACTCTTTGAAATTTGCTCTAATTATTGTAACGCTGTTAAAGCTTGAAATTGCAAGTTTGGCCAGTTTTGCTGATTGCAAACCTACTGAACATACAAAATTCCGGTGAAATTGCCGATGTGCATTTGACTAATGAACGTTACCGCTCGCAAGGGCGTTAGTTTTGTTGCAATTCTCACTTGAGTATTTGAGTATTAGAATGTGGCTGCTGTCAGGAAGGTCATAGGTTTTGATCATTAACCCACGCAATTCAATGCCTCAAAAGATCACACTTTCCGTCTGCGAGTTTGAAACGTTCTGTTGACATAAACTTTGATTTAAAGCTACTAGCTCAAACATATCCTCAGCTTCCGGTTACTTTTGTTTTTAGTTTAATTACATTTTATAAATGTACAATTTTACTTATAAATTTATTTAATTCGTGTGTTTTCAAATATTTATGACTGGCATACTTGTGTCGGGTTATCAATTGAATGGTATAAAGTTTATGGTTTCATTGAGTTTCTCACCATCGTAACGATTTTATAGGTTTTTCAACATTTTGATCATTTTATAGATTCTACGGATAGACGGATAGCGTAAAATATCGCCGACACGTAGCCGGCACACACCGGCACACACCGGCACGTTCGAAAGGGAAATTGGGAAAAGCGCGACGTAAAATATCCGTCGTTTATCTTAAATATCAAAACGATCGCTTTCGATCGGGCAATCAATTGAACAAATCGCCACACGTTCGTAGTTCGCAAAGCAAACCGATCGGTCGCGCAAAACCGGACAAAATGGAAATAACTCATAAAACGCTGCTTTGCAAACGCACTGCTTGTGAGTCAATGTAACGTAAAACCGATTGATGGCCGGAAATGTCAATAGCAAATGCCATTTTACTTCCTAACTTCCTAAACTCTCAACAACAACACTGTATAATGTAATAGTAGAATAGAATTTATTCACACACTAACAATTAGTGACAATAAAAAACGGTGATAATCTCGTTAGTCTGACTAACGTCGTTAATTTAAATAAATTCAAATTGCAATAGCAATTAGCCAAGTAATTTAATTTAAACAACGAATATATACGAAATAAACTTTATTTTATTTCAACGAAAAAACTCCCAAAATACAAAAAACCAACTATGTACCTCAATTAAATTATATAGGATATAGATACCTACATATCTATAAAACTAGTCCAGCACTTTATTTCCCCATTTAAAATACATGGGGACTGCACTAAAAGTCAAGTATCCCCATCAGGCAAATTAGATCCGCACGCAATTTTGATACTGTCAGATAGATGAACTCATTAGCTATCGAATGAGCTATAGCACATATACAATTGGATATTGGTCACTTTTATAGATATAGATCATTACAAAGTGTGTTGTTGATTTTATACAAATTTAATTCTATTATGAATAGTGTACTAAAACGGAGGCAAACAAAGGTTGCAAGGAATTTTTTATTAAAAAAAGTCCACATTTATCTATATTTGTCTTTGAGCTTTTCCAATTGTCCAAGCGATCAACAAAGCTGCTTTTGGTTTCAAGAAATTTTGTTATATATTTATTAATATTTGTTCAAACAAAATGTAACTTAGCAGACCCTTATAATTATTAGGTTTGATGTAATTCTTTTAATATCAACATCCCATAAATTTAACGAAAATATTTTATAATAAGTCATGTTTTTATTGTATCTACTCTTTATATTTTGGTAATAATTTAGTAACGCCTTTATTAATGCTACATATGTGTTACCGTCCACAATATCGCCGACGGATTATTGAAAACGAAAGAGATCATCAGCATTAGTTCCGTCGGTCAAAACATTGAAAACACTGCGCTTCAATTCCTCCAACCACAAATATTATCCCATATAATTCCATATTAGATCTAAATAATCCAGTATAATAAGAGTTTTCAATTTTGAACCAGCAATAAATAAAGAAATGTTTAAATTATATTTAAATTAATATTCCGAACTATTACAACATGAGATCTACATGAACCGTACGTTTGTAGGCACGTAATGACCAGATTTATGAAGCAAATGTTCGTGTTCTCTAGACGTATTGATGTTGTTCTCGCCTAGAGGTGGGACCGTTGTTTACAAATGATCGTGATTGATATAATACGCATCGCAAATAGACATTATACGGAGTGATACAAGCATTACATTGAGCATCTATCTAATGCGACAAATCCGCATATAAAATTATAATGGTAATTAAACTATCGCTATTAATATTAATATTTACTTCGTTAATTGAACTAGTATTATGCATGTAAATGCGCATTCAATTGGTGCATTAATTGGTATATTAATTTATTATGGCGTACAAAAAGTATGTACTTATATTCAGAATGTGGTACAATTTCAAATCAGAAAGTTTTTTTAACGATTTTTTTATAATTCAAAAAATTGGGTGTTGTTTATATATACACCTATTGTAATAGCTGCTGTTGAATGCGTTCATCAATCTGGAACAAATCTATGTTCGCCAGAGTTCAAGGGTGGATCGATAACATCCCTACTGCGCTACTGACGATTGGCGCCCACGTGCATTTCACGCAGTTACAGTCTCCGCCCACTGCACACGCAGTGCCTGTTCATCATATTCTTAGAATTAGCTAGATTGCCGGAAAACCAGGAACTATACGATTTAAAGTACTCGGAAAAATGTAATGCAATTCCTAACAAATTCCATTTCTGTTCAAATTTTTATTTTATACAAAAAATATTTATTGATACTTCTAACATAGATTATTTGAGACACTGGTTAGCGGCTTAAGACTTTTAAAACTCTCTCTTAATTAGGTAATTATATTTTTATCATGCTAGGTAGAAAAAAATAAAAAAAATATCTGTATCCAAATTATCTTTAATTCAGTGTAGTAATGTAACTACTATTTAACGCAAATTTATTTAGCGCCCTCTTTTCTACTATTAGTTCTTTTATTTTATAATAATTATTTTTTTAATAACTCATTGGTTCTTGAAATCGTATATAAGTACATTCGGCATGTGCACTGTTGTGACTGCAAATTCTTATATGGTGAAGAGTGTGGTTGTAAAAAATGAACTAGCTTTTAATTATATATCTCACGACCTGAGACATCAACTCATCGCCGAATACTCTGCGGGCGACTATTGTAATTATAGTTTAGCATGCTCGACGAAAGTGCGAGTTGTAGTGTGTATTCCAAACAATGATAAATTGTCCGATTACAAAATTATAAAATATTGTGAATGTTAATAACAAAATGATTGAATAAATATTGAAAGATGAAAAATAATAAAGCTTCTATATTGGCAATTTAAAATTAGCAAATATTAATTAACCAATGACTTGGTAATTAATTAAAGTATTAGCGTCGATAAAATTTTCATAAATATTAATTAATCTCGGCGGTTGCCCGACGCATCCACATTAAAACAACAATAACGACCACACTTACACTGCTCCAGCCAAGCAAATGACCAAAGAAACGAACGCATTAGAAGAGAAATAGCCACGGAATGGCGGAATGGCGGCAAATGAGCTATAATCAATTAACCGGTGTGCAGTCGTGGATATTAGCGATGTATGCGCGCTTTGGACGGTGTGTCGATGACTCGGTAATTAGATCAATGCACTGATCGCGTTTAAACGAACGCCTGCTTTGAATTCTCACGTTTCATCAGATCCAACCCATCATATGACATAACCTAACTTGACATAACATAACCACACTTCACATGATATGAGCTTATCGCGTCTAGCCTTAATAAATTGTGAACTGAAATAATATATTTTTGCATTGACACGATTCTTGTGATACTAGTTGCTTGTTTATGTCCGCTGGTTGCTTGGATGGCTGTTGTTGTCTGCAGACTTGAGTTGTTCTGACCACACTTGACCACGTTTGAGTGTCGTGAATAGCGCATAGGCGCGTAGGTCACGATGTCCGCATGACTTGTCTAATAAATCACACGATTTTTTTTATTGGAAAACAAATTGTGAAACTATGCTTTTTAATTTTGTTGCATTTTTAAACCGAATATTGCATTTTATCAAATTTAAAACAAAGTATACAATTTTAACTAATTTATTCTTTAATTTCCAAGGTCACAAAGTTGTTATGTACGTACATGCAATTCGTTTTAAAATTACTGGTCGTTGATCTTTATTTACTATATAAGGTAATTCGCGTGTGGCAACATGGAAGTAGAAAAATTTGCTTATCTAGATCGGCGATGTCGTCGATTACAGCAGATTGGGAGATTCTTGTAATGAGTATATGCAGTATACAAGTTTGCAAACTTACAGTATCCACAGGGTGTTTTAATAATACCAAAACGAGCAAACTTGCATTTTATACAGCTTTTTAAACACTTTGACAAATACTATTGAATAGTTGGCACGTATTCGTGTAAATGCATTTCTCAAAAACTTGTCCACGCGTCGGATAATAAATTTCCACGAAATCACCTCTGCTAGTCGCTTGTATCGCGAATTCTTCTGTCATATGTGTACATCTCGCACAAATTGTTGTTCATGGCTATTTTTTCTACAATTTTAATCGTGTGTAGTTTCATAACAATGTTCTGCAGCGACCTCTAGATGTGAGTAGCTTTGATAAATCCATAAAATTTACAAATAAACAATAAAGGATGATATAACTGATTAATATCTTTTAACTTAATTTATTGTTCCTAAGTATAATAAGATCCTTTTTTTTCTTGCGAATAACATTTATGTTTACATAAAAACTAAAAGCTAATAATTATAAAATACTTGTCATAAGCCCAAAGCTTAAAAAATGGTTGTGTTTTACAATGTGTGAAAAGTGGAGAAATTTCCATTAACAAAGCACGACACAAAAAGATAATAAATTAAGTAGCACGCAGCCCTATTATACACCTCAAAAATTTATGACGACTTCTACTTTTTTTGTTGTTTTTGTTTCATTCGTAAAGGTGAGATGTGCACCTCACGCAGAGATAGTCGAACGTTACACCTTAAATTCTTACTAATTCAATAAACAATAGTCGACTAATTGCTGCAAGACTTGCTAACTGGACCCATAAAACTAAAATCTATTAAAACCCACATAAAGTAGAAGTGGTAAAGTAAAAGCATCTAAAAAATATAATTAATTATTTTAAATTAATTTAACAAATTACGAGTTGGATTAAAAATCCCAACAACTTTATTTCTTGCAATTTCGTTCAACAAATGTGCGAAAAGAAAGCACAAAACTAGTTTTAGCCAAAATATAACTATAAGATATTTAATAGATAATAATCTATACATTAATTAATCTGGAAGTGTCTCAATGTCGATCTGAACGAATCACTAACTAACTAAGTTTATGAGATTATAATTTATTTGCAATAAATAATATTTTATTAGTTTAATTTTAGTCAAACTTAGCAAAAGTTTGCTTTTCTAGTCTCGTCCGAAAATTAACTTGAAGAGAAGAAAGCCCGATTACAAGTCTCAACAGGTGGGGATCGCGACTTGGTGTGCTCGAACTTAAGTAGCTTTTGGGCCGAAGCGCGTCAGGCGGCTTCAGCAGTAGTAACTTAAGTAGTAGTAGAGCGAAGCGCACCGCACGACGCGGACGGATCCGGTGGAATTGTCAGTTCGTCGCGACCGCCAGTCCGCGCCGCTCCAAGCAAGCGTCTTAAGCCAGCCGCGACTTAAACACGAAGACATGCGCCGCCGCGACTGATGTTATTATCAGTGATTGCTAAGTTGCATCGATGACAAAGTGAGACAAAGTGACACATCCACCTGTAAGCATAATAAGCTTATTTTAATGTGGAGTTATAATAATTAAATATATATATATATATATATATATATATGTTATTATTAGTGCCATATTCTATAGTGACTAATAAATTTCATTAATTTGGCGCCGTTATTTCCGACATGTCCAGAAATATTTACATAAATCAATAAGCGCAGCCTAGTGTTGTTTATTGTGGATATTTGTGTGATTATTGGATTTGGAACTGCGCAATGACCAATGTTAATCGCATACGAGTGGTGGTGCTTGGCACTGCACGTGTTGGAAAGTCAGGTAAGTGGAAAATAATTTTAAAAAATCTGATTTGCTAAAAAAATAAATACAAGTCGACTTAAAAAAAATTTAAAAAAAATTATTCATAAGTAGTATTTAAGTAGTAGTACATTTTCCAAGTGTAAAACTTCTATTCCTGGTGAGCGGTTTGTGACAAGTTGTACTTCCACTACCAGAATAAATCGGAAGCACGCATGAACGGAAAGCTGTGGAGTCGGAATCGGATCATTGCAATCTTGTCACGCACGTCAATTAATTACTCCACGCGTACCAAGTCCTCACACAACCAATAAGAAACAAACAAGTATAAACCTACCCGTACTACAAACGTAAAACAAGCTTGAAGCTTTAATTCGCCGCAACAGGATCTAGCGGTAAGATTATACTTTTTGATGGTACACCTTGTATGAAGTAATTACATCTGAATCAACGTCCACAAGGGATGTGGTGAGGTTCAGATGTAATTACACCGGCAATGCAACTTCCCAGTATTTGCACTATACCTTCACAAGAATCACAAGTGTCTGGTGTCCAGATACGTTGTTCAGGGTACTCCATACACACGGATCTGGGATGTAAGTACAATGAAGTCTACATGTATTGTAGATTGATGCACGGGTACCTGTAATCGAAGTATTGACACGAAACGCTCAACGAACGGTTCACCAGATCGTTGCAATTGTAAGTTCACAAAACACCGTACATGCTTTATACACGTACTTCACCATTGGAAACAAGCAGGTGAGGAACATGAGCTGGTATTGGTGGTAAGTAAGTGCCAACTTCAGAACCTATGTGAAGTTAGCCACGGATTTCAGGTAGCCCAGCAATTTATTTCTCCATAAGAAATACATGGAAGTGTTACTAAAAGTCTAATATCTTCTAAACTAATTAATTGCTTCACCTATCCTTATACGCACGGATAGCTTAGCTCATTAGCTATCGAATGGTGAAATAAAAATTAAAGAAAAAAGGGTGTTAAGAGGCGAAAATTAAGA
>JARJDS010002062.1:0-14191 GCA_030264155.1 Atheta pasadenae
TTTATAGCACGGCTACTTAGCTTTATAATGATGTATAACATAAATAAATACATTAAGTGTATCGTTGAAAAAAATAATTTACAAATATAATTTTTCAGTAGATTAAAACATGCCAAAATTCATAATAACTTTGAAGGATATTTTAAGGACATTTCCGGTTATTTTTGTTCTTAGAAAAAATTATCAGTTATAGAATAGGTTCATAGCTTTAAAATGATGTATAGCAAAGTTAAATACACTGAGTGTATTGCCAAGAAAAAAATCCTTATTCGTTTTTTGTAGATAACATGAAAATAGCTGCAGTTAAATATATTTTTGCACCTCATTTTAAGGACCTGTCCCATTATTTTATAAAACACAAAAATTGTGGGTTATAAAGCAACTCTTTAACTTTAAAATGGTGTATAACACAAGGTGATACATAGTAAATATCACCCAAGATATTTAATATTTTTCCACCTAAAACGAGAACCAAATTTTTATGTTGTAAATTAGTTTGTAAGTTAAAAAAAAATCATTTAGTGAGTTATGTAAATCAAAATTTTACCAATTAAATTTACCCCCATGTTGAATGGTGTTAACAAAGCTAAATTAAACGAAAAAAGGATTCTCTGGCGTAAAGAAATGAGTGGATTTCCCTAACCAGTTGTAATCACTAGTCCAACGTTAACCAACGGTCGTTTGAAGGTTATAAGCGTCATCATTAGGTTATGCACAACCCCCACAACGTAATGTTATCTCGTAATAGTAATGAAAATAGCATTTTAGATGTGGATTGTCCCGAAATGGTGCAAACTGGAACTGGAATATGGAATATGTAACAGAGGCGAAACCCCACGACCCTCACATTCTCCAAATCCCCCAAAAGTTTACCAAACTGCCACATGTTACACGTTGCATGGAACACAATGACAACCTAACCTCAATGTTTTTAATTTTAACTTTTACTATAAACCAATGCCACTGTTTTGGTAAATATTTGTTTAGTTTATAAATTAAACAAATTACAAACTTTAGTGAAAGAGATGGATGATATTGTAAAGTAGAGTAATTAGGTTTGGGGTTATGTTTTAGGTTAGGTCTTAGTGTATAGTTATGGTTAATTTTATTTGATTTTGATTGCATTACTTCATCACTGACTTTACGAGCGCGCCAGGAAATATTCTCGATGTGGTCGTAAAAAGGTTATGTGCTGGAAAAGCATAGGTGGATTTTAAGGGATGATATTTTCGGGTAGCATTGGCTGCGATGCAGTTGTCGCATGTTACGACCGAGCCAAAACTCGCCAGTGCGCCATCATCAACACCACCACCACCGCAACAATCTCTCCCCCGACTAACTAGTGGGTATTACAGACCACAGCTACGACTATGACGCGGGATAGAGGGTGCGAGAAGTGTTAATCCAAACAAACATAGTGCAAGTGTTTGTCGCGGATTTCGTCGCTTCTCGCTTATCATCGCCTAAATCCGAATCGCGGTCAATTCCACACGACACGCCTAACCAAAACATAACCTTATACAACGTTGACAGTGTATAACATAACCACAAACGCTTTAAATTTAAATGTAATATTTAATCCATTGAATATTCAATGTAAATTTTAATTTTTTTCTTCAAAAATTGAGTTTAAGGGTTGTTTTATGGCAGATTTTATTATTTTGAGGAAAAGAAAAAAATATTATAGTAAAGAAACACTTTTTAGCTTTGAAATAAAGTTAAGAAATACAAAATATACTGAGTGTATCAAGAGGAAATAATTAAATAGTAAAATGTTTTTTGGTAAATTACATTTAAAATTAAATATAAAAAAATATTTAAGAGCAATTTGATAACACTTTATAATATTTTTAAAATTTGAAAAAATAGTCTTTTTAAAGTTCATCTTTTTATCTTTAAAATAATGCCAAAAAATTGTAAATATACTAAGTGGGTCGAGTGTTAAAAATTAAATTGTAAAATTTTTTTTTTAAACGAAATGAAAAATTTAAGTTGTCAAGTATTTGGAAGCCATTTTAAAGCATTTTGTAATTATTCAAATTTTTGAAAAAAATTTATAATTAAAGAACACCTATTTAGCTTTCAAATAATGCCAAGAAAAGTTAAATATATTAAGTGTACATTAGAAAAAATATTATTTTAAAAAATTATGTAATTTTCTGAAACATTGTATTTAAGTAATTTATGTTTGAGGGTTGTTTTAGGAGATAAATAATACTTTCCTTCAAGTAAAAAAAATATTACTTAAAAGAACAACTCTTTAACTTTAATATAAAACCATAAAAAGTAAAATTATACAGGGTGTATTACAAGAAAAAAATTCATTATAAAAATTATTTTCGACAAAAAAACTTTTCAAATCCTTTTAAATTAATTTTCTATTCGTTGAACCAAAAACTACCCTTTCAATGATACCACAACCCACAACCATGTCCTTTTTTGGTTTTGGTTTAGCCTGGTTTCGGTTTTAGCTTTCAGTCGTTGGTTTTTGGTTTCCATTACAACATAAACTCGTGGTCGCTTGCAAACGAACTCAACAAACACCTTTCATCTTTTATTTTCTTCTTCTTTCTCATTTCTCCCCTTCTTTACTTTTATATACTACGACCATCCTCAAGCTGTGGTAGTTGTACGAATCCTGTGATCCTGTGTTCTATTTCTATGCTTGAAAATAGAACGAATAGAACACTATTCGAACGAATGTGGTTCAATTCGTATACTGTTCGTTACTTCGTTATTCCGTTTCGAAGGCGCGTTGCCTTGCGCGCGGAATTGCTTACCAAACCGCCAAAACCACCCCATTGATCGGGCGCCGCCTATAAATCACTCACCTAGCCGGGGATGCGAGCGAGACCGAAAAGGAAATAACGAACCTTCGACGTTCGACGTTCAGCAACACACAAAAAAAATCACACACAGCTAGCTTTGTAAAGAAAAACCCTTTTTCCATGTATGTTGTATTATGAATTCCGATACGTCCGAGAATAGCAAAAAAATTTAAGGGAGGAAATGAAGTTGCGATTTCTTTATTCTTTTCTCAAAGAAAAAAAAAAGGTTAGATTTTTATTTCGTGAAGAGATAATACAATAAAATACACAAAGTACATAAAATATAAAAGAAATAATGGGGGGTTACTAACATAAAAATGTAGAAAAAATTTAGTATCATCAAGTAAATTTAAAAAAAAAATAAAAAAATTTGCCTCTACTGAGATTCGAACCCGCCTAGTACTGATCAACATGCAACGAACTTAACGTATGAACTACCAAGAGTAAAGTTAAACCGCGCTTTAAATAACCTACTTACTATTAACTATTTAAGGAGTATATCATTTGTTTGTTTAAAAGTGTGTTTCTTTGTTTCAGAGCTAAAGTGAAATGTTTAAGTGAACACGTCAGATAAATGGATGTTGCGGCGTTGCTTTGGGGCCTCCTGCTTGTTTTAGGTGAGTGTTTCAGCAAGTAACCAACTACTTTAAGAGTTAATTAAAGGAATAAAGTCCATCAAACCAATTACTTGCGGTTTGTAGCATCTAACGCCATCTAACGGAAAATAACAAACTGCATTTAGTTTAGTTGAACAATTTGTTAGCCTTTGTTTCCATTTAATGTGGACCTCGAAGACTTTAAAGTTCGTTTCTGTGTGTGCCGGTGCTGGTCCAGTGATATTCCATATTGATGAAAACCGACGGCGACGTCGTCATGAATAAAATATCGAGCTGTCACTCGACGCTTCCACACTCGAGGCGCTGGGCACCAAAAGCCCAAAACAAATTCGGGAAACAGACACATTGCAATACTAAACCTACGGACTGAAAACTGAAAACTGAAACGTGAAACATGAAACAACCTGAACTTCTTGGTTTGGAGCAACAGCCAGATCGTTTTCGAAATTGAGCTGCTGTGACACGCGTCTACGGTCCGAACACTCCAAACGACCCATTGGGGATCTATTCCCAACACTCCCCACTCTCCCCTCACTCCCCCACTCCTTACACCTCTATATATTCACAAACTTTCACAAACAAAGAAATTATTGGTAAATAATTTTATTTAGGTTAGGTTAGAAATTAATGAAAAGACAAGTTGGAAGTGGAATTAGTTGGAAAGGAATCGAATTCGTATTGGTTTGTAGTTAATAGTAGAGCTGGGAGCGAGAGAGAGCGAGAGTAGGTAGGAGAAGTGTCTCGACCATCGCCTGGAAACTCATCACTCACTAATTTGCATGATGGTAATCCGGTTAGGTGTGTCCGCGTCGTCGGGCCGCGAGCGGTCACACTGGATTAAACATGTTAATATGAAATTTACACGCAAGCACTTCGGTGCTCTGCCAGCGCAAACACATCGCACGTTCTAGTTTACCTCCCCTTCTATTCCAACCAGCAATCCTTCATCGTTCATTTCCACATTGCCCCCATTTTCACATTGGGTATTATTGCTTGGGAATGCTACTAGTAGGATAAATATATAACCAATCCTGACATTGGTTTGTTTTCTGATTTGCTGATGAAGAGGAGTGAGACTTCCTCCCTGATAGATTATGAGTTTAAAGGACTAAACAAATTTTTCTCCGTTGCTGAACTACCGGACCCACATCGACGAATAGTGTTTGAGCTTACAATTCATGACCTGGAAGCAGGGAAGCTTTGCGTCCATTCCAAATCATGAAATATTACTATCACCAATACCGATACAACATCAATAACCCAAAGTCCTGTAAAGGTTTCTCTTCTAAGCACCTCCTAAAACGCTAGAGATTCAACTCACAACTCCAACTGACGAAAATGATCGGTTCAGATGTGAAAGTCATCCATCTCCTCTTAAAACCTCTCCCAGGGTTTTGGATACCTCTTATTCCTATTCCTTAAAGCTTTGAATACTTAGACTGTGAACCGAAAGCGTTTAGAACGGTTTAGAAGCGCAACCAAAGACATGTTCTTGCTTGCTTGCTTCCTTCCGTTGGCTCTCTATGCGTCTTGGATGAGCAAGATGGTCTGTTCAAGAGCGGAATGCGAAATATGGTCTTGTCTAGTGTGTGTAGTACTGTAGTAGGGTTTGGCCCAACGAGCACGTAAAAGCTCGCACGTAGGCGCACGTGGCTGGTGAAATTGACGTCGGCATTTAATACTCAATCGCCTTGGCATGAGCCGCAAACCTCACCTCACCGACATCGATCCTCTCACACTGAGGACCTGGACATGGACCGGAACGCTGGTGGAGATCTTGTGGAAATAAATGTTACAGCTTTGAAAGAATAAATTGGACGCAGATATAACAAGCGTGGTGGAGAAAACAAAATAAAAATGAGATACGAGTGAAATGAAAGAAAACTGCAAATAATGGTCGAACAATTGCTTGAGGAGTAGTAATCGAAAACACCTCAAGCGTAACCTCAAAATAAAGGTAGAAAAATCATAAATGATGGGACGAACAACACTAATGAAAAAAGGAATGAAAAATGTTTTCAAATGTTGCCATTGGGAGTTGATTAATGATTCGTTAAAGTTGTCTGAACAGAATGAAGTATAAAACAAGAGATGATTGCAGTTTATTTGGAAAATGTTTATTAATATCTACTTTACTTATTTTTTAATTATTTTTTAAATCTTCAACCTCTACATCCTTCACTATTTTATCTTATGTTAGATTTAATTTTTTTTAACTTTTGTTTTTTTTTTGTTTTCATCCGTTCAAACTCTTTCTTTGTTCTATTTTTATTTATTATTCCTGAATACTTCTCTCCTTTCCCACCTTAGCTCCATTTGTTATTTTTTCCTTTGTTTCCTATTTTCTTCTTTTGTTTTTCGCGTCTCTTTTTATAGCTTCTTTTGTTTTGTTTTGCTCTTTTTACCCTTGCTTCCGTCTATTCCCTTACTATTTTTGTATTCTCTTCTTCATTCTTTTCATCCCTCCTTTTTCTCTCCTACCTTTGCTTTTTCCTCTTCTTTTTTATTATTCCTCTTTTTTGTATTTTTTGTTCCTTTACTTTGGTTTTCGTTCCCCATTTTTTTAGTATCACTTTCTTTTGTTTTCTTCTTTTGTTTCTTCTTGATTTTCTCTTCTTTTCTCGTTTCTTTTTTATTCCTTCCTTCTTTGTTTTACCCTTTCTGCCACTATTTTTATTAATTTTCAACTAATCCTCTTATTCTTATTCTAGGCATGGACCAAAAATTGGAATTATTTTTTTCAAACTCAATCTTCTACCTTAACTCTCCTTCTGCACAACTATCCAACTCAACATGTTCTAATCGGCTTATATACCAAACTCTGAAGTTCCTTTATCAATAGTAAAAGTACTCTCCACCGAGTCAAAATTCTACACAAAAAAATTGCAGTTTGTTGATAAGTTAATACCCTATTACCCTAATTTCTTTTTTTAAATCTATCTTCTCTCCTTCCTCGTCGCATAAAATTGACTACTTCAACAATTTTAGCATTTCCACTAAATTTTTTCAAAGCCCCAACAATATAAACTAATTTTCATTTTTACGTTTCATCCAGTCCTTTATAACAATTTCTACATTTTGTGTTCCGTAATGTTTTTAGTCACATCTGTATCATGATAATCTGGTTGTGTATATTTATATTTATATTGCTTTCAGCAAGTCGTTGCAATTCATTCGTATCTTTTCGAATTCTTTAACTTCTCTTTCTCCCTCTTGCTCTGAAAAATTATAGGGTACTTTTGCAAGCTTTCAGCTTTCCAGTGAACTGTTACACTCATCGCTGTCCTGTCCAACTGCAGCTTTACCAGGCAGCCGGAAAGAAGGATGTGCGAACATTAAGAATTGTATATCTTGCTGTTTGCAGGCAACACCAACTAATGCTCAATTGCTCACTAGCATCACTAGCAAACGAAAAACATAACATTCCAAAGTAGTAAAGAACAGGAAACAACACATTTTTGCAATTAAGTTATTTTTGGTGTGGGATTATAGTTAATTGTTGCTTTTAGCAGCTTAAACGAATTAAAAGTAACAAATCGTAAAACAAAGAAATACCAAAATGAAGAAACTACAGATATCAAATTGTTTCATCTTTTTTTCTATCTCTCCTTCTATTTTGTCTTCTTCTAATTTGTATGTTCCGTTTTATTTTCTTCACATTCGTCTGCTTGTTCTTCTTTTTCTTACAGGTTTGCCTGATTTTCTTTTAAACTTTATCTTTGCCCATTTGTTTTGCTTTTCACATTGTTCCGTATTTTCTTCTTTTGTTTCCTATTATTATCCGTTCCTCTGTAATCAGTTCTATTTTCTATCTTTACTTCTGTAAGTTCCTCTTTCTCTCGTTTATCTTCGTTTCCTTTCATTACTCTCTTTACTTATAATTCTTTCTTACCTTCGCCTATTCCTCTACTATTTCATTAATCAACACTAGTTCATCTTTTTTCTTCTTCCTCGTTTTCTATAACTTCTCCATATTCTTTTTTCTTTGTTCTCTTTATTACTTTTTCATTTACAATTGTCCATTCTCAATCTGCATTCCCTTTTTCTTCTCCTCTTCTTACTTGTTTTCTTTTCCCGTTTTCAGTTTTCTTTTTAATTCACACCTCTACTAATCACATTTCTTATTTTTCTAATGTTCCCCCTCTCCACTCTTCTTCCTCTCCTTCCCACTCTATTTTCTTTATCTCATTTATCTCAGTTATAACCTCAATTCTTATTCAAAACAATGCAAATTACACAAATACCCCTAATATCCCTAATATTATCCTTTTTATGTTTTGCGCTTCGTTTTCATTTTCATTAACATCCTTTCATCCCCAAACATAAAAATAAAAACTCCTCAATCATACAAAATCCATAAAAAATATCGTAAATCCAGAATCAAGATGATATTTTTATATTATTATGATTTAACCTTTTCAACCTTTTTTATACAAAGTGTCTTAAAAATATTAACAAATTACAATTGTAGAAATCTAAGAACTTTAGTATCTATTTTAGTACATAAGTATATAATGTTTATGTGAATATCAATAATATGTTGTGGCTTTTGCTTTGCTGCTCCTCGGCTTTAGCCACCGTCGAGTCCTTTGCGATTGCAATGCGAAGCAGCCGGTTGTTTCTGCGGTCACAATTCAATCAAGCTCGGTTTGGAATTCATTAGTCGGGATCAAACGATTCTACGTGAATCGTCAAAGGTAAACGCGCTACATCCCCAATTCGTCCGAAACACACGAAGTGCCCCAACGTGTGGCATGGTATTGATTCCAATATCCTCGATATCTAACAACTCCCCCACACAGAAACAGAAAACGCGAAACCAAAGTCTTAACATCAAATTCTCCGAATCGAGAATCTAAATCGCACCGCATTGCATCCGAATTGCTTCCGAAATGACCAAACATCAACACAAAAAACAAAACAATAAAACAAAAGAAACACAAAATTATCATATTACAAGTTATGGTATCGAAAACAAAACAATAAGGTTATGTTTTGTTTTAAGATATAAACAGAAATAAATTAAAGCATCACGTTTTGAATGTTTGCATGAATATGAGGGACACGTTCAGTTGCGATGGGACGAGACGGGTTGTTGCACACCCCTCGCACAATCGGATGCATGCCACCCCATTTACACACCACTCAACCCTCTTGCTGCAACCCACAGCCTGTGTTACAACGTTAGAGTGTTAGCTACTCACTAACGATACTCCTGTAGCATAGTAGATAGCATACGTAGTGCAACTGCAACCATTCGTACTCGTTTGTGTGTGCGTGTGGTTGCCGACCACGCTCGACGTGGCGCGTACCGACTGGCTCGTTATCAGTGCGCGCTGATAATGCACGATAATTCAGCGTCGCACGTCCATTCATCTTCCGATATCACGCACCGGAACTGTGAGCATATTCACTAACCTATATTACTACCCCCTAGCACAAATACTAACAATCTCTTACATTCACATCAAATTATTATTAATATAAACGCAAAACATAATAAAGTTTACTTCTTTCGTTTTTACATTGGTAAAGTAGAAATAATTAATACCGACATTTAGAATTTAAGCTTTTGACCGATAGATGTCGTCATTATACCAAAAATTATTTTTTATTTCTTTTCCCGCTTTTTCTCTTCTATATTTTCTGGTCTCTTCTATTTTTTAATTTTGTTTTCTTTTTCACATAATATAAAACTTTGTTATTAAGAATTATAATTCAATTAATGTTTTTACACAATGACAGCTTTGACACCTGTCAATTTTCTAACCTGTAAAAATGTTCCCAACCCTTGGGAAGATTTTGTTATTACGTTTTGTCAACTTTAAAGCTGACAGCAATGAAAATTATATGCAAAAATCGCAATTTTGACTTTATAAATTATTTATAACCCGTTTCATAAAGCTCTGCAGCGCGTCGAACGTTTTCAAACGCGTCGCGACTATATTAAACGAGTTTGCCAGTCTGCGCAACCCTTAAATTGCATAATAAACGTATAAATATGATAAAAAGCTTACAACACATGCGTGAAACCAACAAAGAAAAACTAAAAAAAAAAACAAAAAAACAAAACCAATGTATTACATTATAACCTCTAAAACAAATAAACATAAACATAACCTTAAAAATATAACAAAAACGTGACAAAAAAAACAAAACTAAATAAAAATAACACACGTTTGTTTTGTTAAGGTTACAATCAAAAATAGTCATGTGTATATTGGGTTGCAGAACTAAAATTATGAAAAAAATAAAACAAAATAAAATTGAAAAGTAGAAAGTTTTGATAAAAAGTTGAAGTTGAAGTTAAAGTTGAGTTAGTGAGTGAGAGTTCTATATGGGTATATCTAATTTAAACTTTTTAAGTGTATTTAGATGTTAGACGTTATCGACTGACTTGATAACAAAGTTCATAGATGACGCTAGTTGTCTGCTCACAAAGTTGCCTGCCTTTTTTCTTTATTTCTTTTTTTTACGTTTAACCTTTTTGAACACACTTCACACACTCAAACTTTTAAATATTTTGCATTTGATATCAGATCGATATTTATACCCGTCAATATTTAGCTCTACAACCCCTACTAGCTTTACACCCTTTAAACTTGTCACAAACTTTTAAAAACAAACATAAAGTTTTAAACAACTATTTGCATTTACGAGTATTCCTTAAAGATTTTAAGATGAAGAATAACAGCACGAATAAACAATTTACAACTTATCCCTACACAATTCCTTCTAAGGGTGGTTTGTTTCTAGTATTACATTCTGAGCACCAGTCAATTTCAATGTGTCACATTCTGGTTTTTAATAACAAAAATTTCCACAAACGCAAAACTTTGTCACTTGTTACCGGTTAACTCACCACCGCTTTAGCTTCAGGGGGTGGCAATGGGTGACACAAAATCCCCATCGGGGTGTCGGGTAACGCGCGCGCGTTTTTAAAATGCATAGAATTTTTTAAGCATCTTGTTTGCATCCATAATTCACGTTTCGTATCTTTGCGCCCCTGTCGTCCGGCTTCGCCGCCGTCAAAAAGTCATATATGATAAAACGCGCGCGCAACCGGAAGCGAGGAACGGAAGTGCCATTCCCGTTGAGACGGTTAGGGTTAACGTATTCTCTCGGGAATAACGTTTGGGCGCCCTCTTTAAAACGCGGATAATAAAATTTGTCTATTCTCGCTGTTGGAAACGGAAAAAAAACCGAGAAAGGGATAAACGGAAAAACGGAAAACGAAGTAAAAGTCAAGTGTCGATAGTATACTCGATACGTAGGGGATTGATTGAATAAAAAACCAAAATAAAATAAAACGTGATATGAAAAAAATAAATTGAAATGTTTCAAAATAAATGTAGGCAACCAAATGTGCATATTATGTTAGAAAACCACAAAATATAGGCAACCAAATGTTCATTTTCCAAAATACAATAAAAATTAAATATGGAGTGATACAAACTTATATTAAAAACATACAAGGTGTTACAAAAAATATATTACAAAAACAATTATATAGAGTGTTACAATATTTAAATTTATGCAACCAAATGTGCATATTACGTAATAAAACCTCAAAATATAGACAACCAAATATTCATTTCCCTAAAAAAAATTAATGAATGATACAAAATAATAAGGATAATATACAAAGTGTTGTAAAAAATATAACTAAATAAAAAGATATATACAGGGTGTTATAAATATTGAAAAATTATAAAAATTTTTGGTAATTATAAAGTTTTTTTTATTAAAAGTAAAATATAAAATATTCTCAAAGGACAAACTCATCACAGTATACAGTGTTCGTTTGGGCATGCTCGGCTGCACGACATAATGAAGTACTTTGATAAATCCGATTATGCTCGGAGTGTGTTGGGGGTTGGGATGGCGAATCTGATGCCACTGATGCTGCTGATGCACCACTCACACTCACCACTCTTCAGTGAAGGTTAGCAAGGGGTTGCTGGGTTTTGAAAGTTGTAACATTGCAACTTTATATAGTATATCAGTTCCGTTCGCACTCAACACTCTCCGCAATTTTCTCGTGACGCTTGACGCTAACGATCGAATAATAAAAGAAGAAAATAGAAAAAATGGCGGATAACACTCCACATAGAAAAACTTAGATCTAGAGTTAGTCTTAGACTAACACTAAGTTTGTTATTTTGTTATATTGTTACAATGTTACCGAATTACGTTCCGTACATTTCCTACTTTGTGAAACCACTCACGTTTTATCTATCTTTATGTGATCCTGATCCTCGCCTTGTTTTTTAACCTCCAAATTTTTTTAAACAAAAAATAACGTTCAGTAATATCCACGGAAATGTTCACATTTAAGCGTTTAAGGGTTAAGGTATTATTAGGAAATTAAAAGTTGTGGTACGTGATGGTTTTGTAAATTTATCACGTTTTGTGGGGTTGTTGCAGGAACAGCGAGGGTGGCAAACGGTCAAAATCATGGGCCGGTTTTTTTGTTAGAACCACCATCGCATCTCACGTTTTCGAACACGACTGGCTCGCAAGTGAGTTGTTCGGCCCATGGCGCGCCCGCCCCCCAAGTTGATTGGTTGCTGCAGGATGGACAAACGGTTACAGCTGTTCCTGGTTTAAGGTAGCTATATCTTAATAATTTACAGTTTATTTTTTAAATATATAATTTTATTTTTAGCTTAAAATTCTTTTA
The DNA here is from genome assembly GCA_030264155.1 of Atheta pasadenae. NCBI lineage: Eukaryota > Metazoa > Arthropoda > Insecta > Coleoptera > Staphylinidae > Atheta > Atheta pasadenae. Next base: position 12,129 of record JARJDS010002062.1, read on the forward strand.
ACACCCTGTAGAATTAATTTATGTTTGTGACATTGCACTTAACACAATAAATTTTCAATTTCAATTGATTTTAAATCCAAATAAATAATTACGATTAAATTATGTTATTTAGTTTTAAGGGTTGTTTTCTCCCTCAACCCCTAAAATATATAAGGGTTAAAATTTTTATATTCAAAATATTTTTTTATCAATTATTATTATTGCTTATAATGATTATTATATAATTTTTCTTAAACCATTTTTCATCCCCTAAATTTATTTAAAGTTATTAATTTTTTTTGTTTAAATTTTGTCATAATATCTATGAATAAGCTGTAATAATAGTATTTATTGTTCAAATTCGCTAAAATAATAATAAATACGAAAACTACCCCAACGTCAATTTTCACCTATGTCGAGTGAAATCCACAAATTGGGTCGTACTGTCCGAAATAAACCGCCACCATTCCAACCTCGTCTCTCAATCACCCGTTGCATAACGCCTATGTGTGGGGGTGGGTTTTGGAGAGTACAAACCCAGAATTTCGATATGTGTATATATATATAGAGGGATGACGTGTATGGTCCATGCAAGGACATCTAATCAATAAATTCGCAAACACGAATGCTTTTATAAATGGAATAAATTTAAATTAAACCCCACCCCTTACCCCTTCATACGCTCACATTCTCTTTTATCTACTATTATTCACAATGCGTTATTAAACTGCGTATGAAATTTATTCTTTTGGATTATGTTTGAAACTGTCAATTAACCCTGGTATTAAAATATTGAATGAGGTTATGTCATGTTTATAGGTTAGGAATTTAAAATTTTTTGGGAAGTTTTTAGTTTTTTTGTTGTAAATGTAATATCCAGCATGGGATATTAGTTGTTATGGGTATCAAAAGATGCGGAATTTAATTGTTTATTTAAAGAGTTCAACTTTACTAATGTTTATTGCTTGAAAGCAACAATAATTAATAAAATAAATGTATTTTGTTGAGTTTTAAAGCTCAAATAATTAATAAAAAATTTAGTTTTTTAATTTTTGGGCCATGTTATATGTTAAATATTAATAATTTTTTGACAATTATTATAAGATTGTTTAATTCTGCATTTTTTGCGGTATTTAATTTTTTGACATATGTACAGGGTGTTTTTTAAATTGTTTTTATAAGTAAATTGCTTTTTTTGGTTTAACAAAATATTATTTTGTTTTATTAATTTCTGGAACACTTGGTACATGAAAATGTTTTTTTTAGATATTAATATATTCCAAATTTATTTTACTAATAATATTATATAATCTTTAAAAATATAAACGTTAATTAACCAAAAAAAAAGACAAAATAAAAGTTTATTTTTGAGTTTTAAACTTTAAATTTTAAATAAATTTTTGTTTTTTTTAAATTAACGCAACACTCTGTACAATAAATGAAATTCCATACATCTCAAAATATGCAGAATTTAATCATCTATTTAAAATATTTATCTGTAATATTCTAAATTATATATTACAACCCTTAAAAAACAAATTAAACAATTTGTGCAATGTTTCAATTATATTTTATTTGTGAAAAATTTATGTTTATGATTTATTTTTTATTCTTTTAAACAAAAATTTTAATATTTTTTTATTTTCTCTTTAAAAGTATTTAATTCTTTATTTTTTGGTTGCAAAAAAAAAGTATTATCTGTACAAGGTGTTCCGTAAATTGCACAAAAGAAAAAATATATGTTCAATTTTATTTTTTAATTTACTAAAACAAAATATAAAATATCAAAATTTACATAGATATTCATTACACAATAAGTGACAATGTAACCCATTCTCATTTAATATACCATAAATTCGTTTACGGTCTATTCTCTGAAGTAAATTAATTAATTATGAATTTTCTATAATATTGATTGTGAATAAATTGTATAATGCTTTTACACGCCGGCGGAAATTTAATCTTCCGTTAGATAATAATCATTCAAATTACATCTATTATCGTGGGTATATAATATTCGGGGGTGGCATGGTGCTCGCATGGTAATCAATTAAATTAATTATGAAATATAGCGCATTATCCGG
>JARJDS010002073.1:0-25392 GCA_030264155.1 Atheta pasadenae
GATTCTGCGGTTTTCACTAATTAATAAAAAATATATTAAACTTTATACCCCTAAAATCTGGTGGTGATACCCCAAAAATTGTAGCAACCCCAAGCAAAAAACTATCACGTTAATATTTTGTTCATTTATCATAACCTCAAAATAACCACATAAAAATTTACTACTAAACCAAAATTACTGAATGTAAAAACAATATTTCTATTACAGAATGCACGAAATGGGAGCTTATGATATGCCAGCAATGATTGATTACATACTGGGTGTAACACAATCCGAAACTTTACATTACGTCGGTTACTCGCAAGGATGTGTGATATTTTTCATTATGTGTTCCGAACGTCCAGAATATTCACAAAAAATCTCATTGTTTACCGGAATGTCACCGTTAATATTTGTGGAAGATGCCAGTCATCCCTGGTTACCAATCCTGTCAAAGTTTGAGAAACCATTAAGGGTAACTTTCAATTTTAATCAGCAAGTTTTGTAAAAATTAAAAAAATTATGGTTTTTGTTTAGTTTCTCACAACACAGATTGGTTTCTGTGGAGTACGGTTTGGATTTCTGCGAAAATATGAAAGATACTTCTCGTCACATCCCTGGGCACAGTTTCTAATCAAACTGATGATTTCAACAATGTTTGGGACGACACAAGAGAAAATTAAAGGTGTAAGTGTTTTTTTTTTGTACGCATAATTTTCCAATTTAGTTTTTATTTTTTTATTCGCGTATCACCCGGTAGAAAAATCTAAAATTATAGAGATTAGTAAAGGATTAGTTTGTCTATAACTTAGTGAAAACAAAACTTAAATATTTACATAAACAATTGAGATATTTAACTTTAAAGTTGAAATTACCAAATTGAACCACATAAATAAATTTCAGGAAACAATTGGAACAACAGTCAAGTTTTTTCAAGGATTAAACTTTCATTGTCTATACCACGCTATGCAGATATTCAACAAAAGTAAACCCACCACATAATAAACTTAAATAACATGATACTAAATTAATTTTTGTTTAATTCCAGGACAATTCGTACAGTATGATTTTGGAGCAAAAAAAAACCTTGAACTGTACGGATCAGAAACAGTTAAAGAATACCGAGTGGAAAACGCCACATGTCCAATCTTATTGTATTATTCAGATAAAGATTGGTTTATGCCAGCTAAGGTAATTAAACATTTATAAATTACATGTACACATAACCTTAAAACTCTCAACTAAAATCACACAAACAAAACAAATTATATTTTAATTTATTTTACAGAACATTAATTTACTTACCAGTAAATTATCCAACGTAGTAGGCACTCACCAAGTAGACAGCCAGGATTTTTCCCATTTCGACTTCTTAATCGCAGAAGAAGCTGTAGAGAAAGTCTACAAACCAATGGTGCAAACGTTTCTTGACTTACAAAGTCAAAAAGTTTAATCCACAAACCATTAATTAACTAATTTTTAATTGTAATTGTATATCATGTTTTGTATTTTTAATGTAATGTTTATAAACATTGTTATCTTAATAAATACAGTTTTCGATATAAAACACCAATTTTACTGTTTTACATTCAGTAAAATATTTATAAAGTCACATAACTTATTATACTTTTATAGATGTGGTATTACTTATTATTATTAGGTGTTAACTTACTTAAAAACGTAAATGTTGACCTGCAGAATGTCCTGCTAAATGTGAATTCAAAGGTGTAGGTAAATGATTTCTTGTTCTCGCTGTGACTGATGGAATATCCAAAAAACAAGAAATCAAATCCATAGGCAATGGAAATATGATTGTAGAATTCTTCTCTGCTGATATATTGTTTAAAGTTTGTAGATATCTCAACTAAAACACGTTGATTTATTAAGAAATTAAAGAATTAAATATAAAAAACTTGAACACAACTTGAACAAAACAGCAATTAATTCTAGGTTAAAATTGCTATAGTGTATTAAGAGTTGCCTATCATAAACTGTCAAATTGAATAAAAATTCAAAAATTTAAATTTTATTTCTTAAATTATTAAATTTAAAGCTTAAAACAAGCATTCAATTAATTAAAATAAAATAAAACAATAAAAAAAGAACAAAATGTATTAGTTTCTAGTTTGGTTACCATTAAATTAACGTTTAAAAAAATAAAAAACCTTAAAAACATACATTTTTTTTTATAAACTTCCAAAATTTTTAATGAATTAATTAATTATTAACGTAAATTAAACCATTAATTATTAAAAAATATGTGTACTTACTTGTAGAGCACCTGGACTTTCATTAATCACATCTGCAGCATCCCTTAAAGCTCTGGAAGCTTTCATTTCACCCTCAGCAGCGATAACTTTCGCTCTTGCTTCTCTTGTTGCTTCAGCTTCCGCCGCCATTGCGCGTTGTAATTGCGTTGGTAAACTCACATCCTTACTAGAATTAAAATAACAACATCTGTATTTACTTCATTAACTAATTCAAGCCCTAATTAATAAAAATTTGAACTCAAAATCTTACATTTCAACGCGTTCGACTTTAACACCCCAAGGATCAGTCGCAACGTCCAGGGATGTTTGCATAGCATGCGAAATAGCTTCCCGATCAGATAGGATTTCAGCTAAATTTCTTGTACCTAAAATATTCCTTAAAGTTGTCATCGCTAGCAATCGTGTTGAGTTACTGTAATTTGTAACTTGAACAACGGCGTTTAAAGGGTCCTGGATCCTGTAATACACCACAGCATCCACTGTAACTGTTACAGAGTCTTTAGTTAAGGCCTATAAATCAAAATAACTAATTACAAAATGATTACTATGAATAGATATCATAAAAACAACAAAAAACACTAAAAAATTACTTCTTGTGGTGGAACATCAAAAGAAACCGTTCGTAAATCAACTTTTCTGTATGTATCGACGCAGGGAAGGACGAAAAATATACCAGGACCTCTTGCACCACCAGTACGCAATCGTCCTAGACGGAATATGACCGCTCTTTCGTATTCCTGGACAACCTTTTCGAAGAAAACAAAAAATTTAAATTTTAGTGTAATGTAAGTTGCCTAACTTAAAACTTTAATTTAAATGAAATTAATTTGGTTTTTTTTGAAAAAAACTTACTTTAAAGCAAAAAAATAACGAAAAAGGCATTGTGATAATTAACAGTAACACAGCCCCTGTAGTTGTGATTAATTCAATCAATCCCATTGTGTTTGGTCGCTCTGGAATTTAATTTTTAAGAAAAAATGTTCAGAAAATCATTAAAAACTTACTGTATTCAAAGAAAAATTCAAATCCCCCACTTCCGGTGCGTTTGAAACCGAGTGTCATTAACTTATGAACGTTGTCTAATTAATTTTTATTAATTAAAATCATTAATTTGCTTTCAATTCGTTTTCTTTTGGAATTTTTTTGTTAATTTTGGTTGAATTTGTTTTGTTTTTAATTGTTTCGTTTATTTTCCTTCCGTTTAGTGTGTGGTCTTAACTTAATGCAAGTTTTGTTGATTGTTTACGATGCGTTTTGCTATTTTTAACAAATTGTCGATTTCCGTTCCTTTTGCAGCCTTGGATGTCTGTAACAAATTCAATTCAAAGTTTGTAATTGTAATTGTAATGAAATGTTAAGTACTGCGTGGTTGTGAGTGTGTGTGTTGAACATTTGCATCGTTTAACGTTTTAACTATTTGGATTTTTGATTTTTGAGTTTCAGTTTAGATTTGTGTGCAGTGCAAATAAATATACTTCGTGTTCGAATTAAATGTTTATGTTACGCGTCAACTGTTCACAAATATCACGCGTTATTGCTCAGTGATGATGAAATATTTTGGGTGCACTACACATTGTGGTGGAGAGTCATAATATTTTGGGTTTGGGTATGTTTTTGGTTGGAGTTTAAAACATTTAGAATGTTTTTGATTTCATTAAATTGTAATAAGTGACAAAAGTTACAAAAGTTACAAAATGTTTACTAAGCAAAGTTTAACTTTTTTTTATTTGTATTTAGGTTAAAGATTTTAATTTGTTGTTTTGCATGGGTATACTACAGTTGAGTGGTTATTTTTCTGTAAAAAAATTGTTTAAAAATATTAATTATTGTTAATTTTATGTTGAATTTTGTAAATTATTGCACAACTACTTAATATTTGTGTCTAAAAGTTAATGGGTAGTTTAACCTCTAAAATAGTAGACTTTCTTATTAGTTATAATTATGAAATTTTCAGCCATTATACTACAACTAACTAACTTTATATTTATGAAAAAAATGATTAAAAATTCCAGAAATTGTTTAAGTTATCAAGATTTTTGTAAACAATTGCAAACTCTAAGAATCTAGTGCATGCGTAAAAGTTACTTCTAATTTAACTTCTAAAATAGTCTACTTTCTTATTAGTAATTATCATGCAATTTTCTACAATTAAACTATAGCTAATAAACTTTATATTTAAGAAAAAAAATGTTAAAAATTCCAGAAATTGTTTAAGTTATGATGATTTTTGTAAAGAATAAGCGGTAGGAAACTTTGGTATACTTGTAAGAGTTACTTTGTAATTTAACCTCAAAAATTAGTTACTTCCTTATTTTGGATTATCTTATAATTCTGTACATTTAAACTACATTTAATTAGCTTTCTTTTGGTGAAAAAATAAATTGAAAAATCTTAAAATTGTTTAAGTTATCAAGGTTTTTGTAAACTATTGCAAACTCTAAGAATCTGTAGATGCGTAAAAGTTACTTGTTATTTAACTTCGAAAATAGTATACTTTCTTATTAGTAATTATCATGCAATTTTCTACAATTAAACAACAACTAATTAGCTTTATATTTAAGAAAAAAAATATTAAAAATTCTAAAAATTGTTTAAGTTATCATGATTTTTGTAAAGAATTGCAAGCGGTAGGAAACTTTGATATACTTGTAACAGTTACTTTGTACTTTAACCTCAAAAATTAGTTACTTTCTTATTTTGGATTATCTTATGATTTTGTACATTTAAACTATATTTAATTAGCTTTTTTTTTGTGAAAAAAAATATTAAAAACTTTTAAAATTGTTTAAGTTATCAAGGTTTTTGTAAACAATTGCAAACTCTAAGAATCTTGTACATGCGTAAGAGTTACTTGTTATTTAACTTCTAAAATAGTGTACTTTCTTATTAGTAATTATCATGCAATTTTCTACAATTAAACTATAGCTAATTAACTTTATATTTAAGAAAAAAAATATTAAAAATTTCTAAAATTGTTTAAGTTATTATGGTTTTTGTAAAGAATTGCAAGCGGTAGGATACATTGGTATACTTGTAAGAGTTACTTTGTACTTTAACCTCAAAAATTAGTTACTTCCTTATTTTGGATTATCTTATAATTTTGCACATTTAAAGTACATTTAATTAGCTTTCTTTTTGTCAAAAAATAAATTAAAAACTCTTAAAATTGTTTAAGTTATCAAGGTTTTTGTAAACAATTGCAAACTCTAAATATTTTGTATATGCTCGTAAAAATTAGTTGTACTTTAACCTCAAAAATAGTATACTTAAGTAAAAGTTATTGTTCTGTAATTTGGTATACTTAAACAACAAGTATATAACTATGTTTTTGTGAAAAGAAAATTAAAAAATTACAAAAATTGTTTAAAATAATTACAATTTTGTAAACTGTTGCAAGCTATTGGTAACTTGAATATTCTGATAACATCTACTTTGTAGTTTAATCTCAAAAATAATATACTTCCTTACAAGCGATTATCCTGCATTTTTTAATAATTATACTTAAACTAATTAAATATCTTTTGGTGAAAAGAAAACAAAAAAATTCCAAATATTGTTGAAGTTATCGCATTTATTGTTACCGGTTACCAACTCATGAAAATTTAGATCATAAATAACTTTGTACTTTAACCTAAAAAATAGTATACTTCCTTACAAGCGATTATCCTGAGATTTTCCACAATTTTACTTAAACTAATTAAATATCTTACGGTAAAAAGAAAATTCAAAAATTTAAAAAATTGTTAAAGTTATCGCATTTATTGTTACCGGTTACCAAACTCATAGAAATTTATATCAAAAAATAACTTTGTACTTTAACCTAAATAATAGTATACTTCCCTCAAAATGATTATTATGTAATTTTCCCCACATAAAGAACAACTAATTAACTATCATTTAACAAAAACAAAACAAAAAAATATTAAAAATTGTTAATTTTATACCCAAATTACCAAACCATTACAAACTTTTAAAATCATTTTAAAAACTTAAACTTAACTTATAAACAAAATAACTAAATAACATACCATAAAACCACCATTATTTCACCACCAACAAACCCTAAATAATAAACAAATAATAAACCCTAAACTCAAATTCACAAAAACTTGAAATCACTTATCAAAAACTTCTAAAATCTAAAAAAAATGTCAAATAAATTGAAACTTTTTAACAAATGACACTGTTCTACTTCTAAAATCTACTTCTTCTGCGGTCAGTAATTCTTCACCAACTAAACTTTTCCGTTAAATTTTCTCAAACTTCACGCCACCACCATCGCGCTTGCGTGCGGGCTGCGAATGTTTACAACCAAATCTATAAATAATCGTCTCTTTCTTTCAATCCTTCACTCCGTCGACGTCCGACACGTTATGCTAGGTAGTCAAAAGACTCAAAAACGTAAATTTCAAAATTTTAAACACCACCATCATCCCATAAACCTGTAAATCGTGTGCGGTTTACGCTAAAACGTGTTAATTCCATCAAAGTTTACTTCTTACAAGCAAACCGAAACCAAGCGATAAACATTCATCGTTTATGGTTTTGATCGTTATGACACACGTTAACCCATAAATTTATAAATTAACTTCTAAACAATCTAGGGTGTTTACTTCATTTAGTTTATAATTAATTATTTCAGCGTTGAGTGAATTTTTAGAACATAATTTCAGATTTTAATTAATATTTCGAGAAATACACAACCTAAGATGTTTAGTTTAATACCAATTAATGTTTATTTAATACTAATATTATTTATTATTATTATAAATAATTTAGTAAAGTTTAAAACACTTAAATTCGTTAAAAACAATAAAATTAAATTTTAAAAAGTTTATTAGTGTATACAAAGTTGCATACATTAAAGCAACATTTGGAAATAAAATAAAATTTTATTAAATTAAAAAAACAATGATTTACGTTATAAATTAAACAAACATTAATAAAATAAATCATAACTATTAATATTTTGCACATAACACTACATTAAACTCATTAATTTAACGTTAAATTAAAAATATTAAAAATAAACTAAATGTCAAATATAGCTGTAATGTAAGTTGCATAAAGTCAACACGCAAAATGAAATAAATTAAATTAAAATCTTAAATAATTTCTATTAAACCCAATTTAAACAATCAAACTAACAGCAAAACATTATAAAATAATTATTTTAACATTCCACCACTACAATTTACTTCTAAATAGCTTTAATTTAATTTTTACAAATAAACTACTAATTATTTTGTGTATTGTAAGTTGCATATATTAAAGCAAAATTTAGAAATAAAATAAAATTTTATTAAATTAAAAAAACAATGATTTAGGTTATAAACCAAACAAAAATTAATAAAATAAATTATAACTATTAATATTTTACACATAACACTACATTACACTTATTAATTTAACGTTAAATTAAAAATATTAAAAATAAACTAAATGTCAAATATAGGTGTGATGTAAGTTGCATAAAGTCAACACGCAAATTGAAATAAATTAAATTAAAATCATTAATATTTTCTATTAAACGCAATTTAAACAATCAAACTAAATGTAAAACATTATAAAATAATTATTTTAACATTCTACCACTAAAATTTATCTCTAAATAGCTTTAATTTAATTTTTACAAAAATAATTACTAATTATTATGTGTATTGTAAGTTGCATATATTAAATCAAAATTTAGAAATAAAATGAATAAAATAAAATTTTATTAAATTAAAAAAACAATGATTTAGGTTATAAATCAAAAAAAAATTAATAAAATAAATTATAACTATTAATATTTTGCACATAACACTACATTAAAATGATTAATTTAACGTTAAATTAATTATATTAAAAATAAACTAAATGTCAAATAAAGGTGTAATGTAAGTTGCATAAAGTCAACACGCAAAATGAAATAAATTAAATTAAAATCGTTAATATTTTCTATTAAACCCAATTTAAACAATCAAACTAAATGTAAAACATTATAAAATAATTATACCACTAATCCACCACTAAAATTTATCTCTAAATAGCTTTAATTTAATTTTTACAAAAAAATTACAAATTATTATGTGTATTGTAAGTTGCATACAGTAATCACTAAAAACCACTAAAAATTCAAACAAAAACTCAAATATTTCGTGTTTTAACTAATTAAAACCCTAAAACTAAACGTCCACTACTAAAAAATAATTAATTAAACCTCCCAGCAACACAATCATGCCATGGTTTGACAAAAATCTGGTCGAATTTATCCAAAAACTTACAATCCAATACAGAGTTAATTTTATGTTGCGTTGCTTCACAAAAATCGGTCAAAACCATCACTAAAATATCACAAACTAAAGTGACTTCTTCTGGTATAGTAACATCAAAGAAATGAGGGTTCAATGCTTGGAATTTATCCCAAACAGCATGCGATATGTGTCGATTTTGGTCGTAATCATGTGGACAAGTTTTGTTCAAAACTTTGATGTAGTGATCCACTGTGTTTTCCAAAAATAATTGACAAAGTGGCGGTCCATTCAACATTTTATTGTTTAATGCAATTATTTTGTTGCTTAAATCGAAGGATATGTCATGAAGATGTCGGTCTAAAGTGTATTCAAGACGAGATTGATGCTCATCGTAAGTTGTCAACGTATTGTGAATGCTGGACAAACATTCGGAGTGAGTTATGCAACAAAATGAAGCCTGGAAGGTTAAATATTTAGAAAAGTTTAATGAAACTTAGGTAAAACTTACGTTAATTAATGTTAGAAGTAGAATTATAGCGGCAATCATGTTGAATGTTTAAAGTTTTTGTTTAAAATGAATTTGTTTGGGGTTTTGTGAAAATTTTATTGGGAATTAAACAAAACGAGGTTTAATTTATGTTTTCACATGGTTTTTGTTGTTGGGATCTTTTGTTATTAACACGATTTGCTGTTGGGTTTATAGTTTATGATTTGTTTATGTTTGTGCATTAATTTTTTTTTTGTTTATGACTCAAAATTATTTTTGTAAGTTGGAACTTTTAATTTTTTATTTTTATTTACAATAATACTTGGGGAAATTATTTAGAAGTTGTTAAATTAATTAATTATTTAATTAATTATAGTTTACATTGCTAGGAATGTATTGTACTTTAGTTTTAAGTAAAAATATCGCACACGGATGACGAAATTTGTGTTAGTATTGCGGAGTATTTTTGTCTGTGTTAACTATTGTTGTTATTTTTATGTTAGCCGTTCAAATTTTAAAAAACTTATAGTTAATATTCTTAAAATGTCAGTCTATAAATTGGTGAAAACCAAAACTTTTTATCTTAATTAATTTTGAAGATACAGAGTGTCAAAGTAAAACTCAATTTACTTAAATCGTAACTTAAATCGTAAAATGTAACACCTCACTAAATTTGCTGTTAATTTTTAATGAGTCATACAAATATTTTAAAACTTTTAGTATTTATTTTTTAAAAGTCACACTTTAAAATACTTTAATGCAGAAATTAATATTGTAATTAATTTAGAAGATACAGGGTGTCAAAGTGAAAATTAACTTTTTGAGTTGAACATAAATCGTAAAATTTCATACTTTACTAATTTTGCTGTTAATATTTAATGAGTCAAACAAATTTTATAAAACTTACAGTATTTAATTTAAGAAAGTCACACTTTAAAATGCTTTAACGCAAAAATTAATATTGTAATTAATTTAGAAGATACAAGGTGTCAAAGTTAAAATTAACTTTTTGAGTTAATCCTAAATCGTAAAATGTCATACCTTTCTAATTTTACTGTAAATTTTATATGAATCAAACAAATTAAATAAAACTTATGGAAAATATATTTGAATAGTTACTCTTTAAAATACTGAAGTCCAGAAATTTTTATTATAATTAATTTAGGAAATACAAGGTGCCAAAATGAAAACTAACTTTTATAGTTAAACCCAAATCGTAAAATATATTACCTTACTAATATTCCTGTTAATTTTATACGAATCGAATAAATCAAATGAAACTCATGGAATATATATTAGAATAGTTACTCTTTAAAATACTGAAATCCAGACATTCTTATTATAAATAGTTTTGAAGATACAGACGATCAAAGTGAAAATTAACTTTAAGAGTCAATCCAAAATTGTAAAATGTAATACCTCACTAATTGAGCTGTTAATTTTTAACGAACCATACAAATTTTATAAAACTTACAGTATTTAATTCAGAAAAGTCAGTCTTTAAAATGCTGAAATCTAGAAATTGTTAATACAATTAATTTAAAAGATACAGGGTGTCAAAGTGAAAATTAACTTTTAAAGTTAAACTTAAATCGTAAAATGGAATACTTTACTATTATTGCTGTTAAATTTTAATTAATTATACAAATTTTATAAAACTTACAGTATTTAATGTAGAAAAGTCACTCTTTAAAATGCTGTAATCCCGAAATTGATAATATAATTAATTTAGAAGATACAGGGTGTCAAAGTAAAAACTAACTTTTAAAGTTAAACCTAAATCGTATAATGTAATACCTGACTAATTGAGCTGTTAATTCTTAATGAGTCAACCAAATTTTATAAAACTTACAGTATTTATTTTAGAAAAGTTATTCTTTAAAATGCTGAAATCCAGAAATTTGTATTCTCATTAGTTTTGAAGATACAGAGCATCAAACTAAATATTAACTTTTAGAGTTAAATTTAAACCATAAAATATCATTCTTTTCTAATTTTGCTGTTAATTTTTAATGAGTTAAACAAAGTTTATAAAACTTATAATATATAATGTAGAAAAATCACTCTTGAAAATGTTGAAATCCAGAACTTTGTATTATAAATAGTTTTGAAGATACTGACGATCAAAGTAAATGTTAACTTTTAGAGTCAAACCTAAATCGTAAAATGTAATACCTCACTAATTATGCTGTTAATTCTTAATGAGTCAACCAAATTTTATAAAACTTACAGTATTTATTTTAGAAAAGTCATTCTTTAAAATGCTGAAATCCAAAAATGTCTAATATAATTAGTTTTAAAGATACAAAGCATTAAAACAAAAACATTAAAACATTAATATACTCGTTTCACTTGGGGCAAAATTAAATAAAAAAATTTGCAACAGATGTCGCACCAATGCACTTTTTGAAATAAATTCCGAATAAAATAAAATCCAACTGATTCAAATGCACATGTTGTGCACAAACATAAACAAACAAAAAAAAATTATCAACAAAGAAAAGAATAACTTAACTCCACGTTCAAATAAACTTATTTTCGTTGTGTGTACGTTTACAAACTTTAAAATCAATTTAATATAAATCAAATAAATGTTATTATTATTATTAACAATAAAAATATTTATTATTAATTAAATTAATTATTTAATACATCACATTTACTTTAATTAATCTAAATTGTAAAACGTTTTCCTTAATTAATCACTCAAATTATAAAGACACAAACAAATTTAATGAAATTAACAACAAACATTAATAATTAATTAATTATTGTTAAGTATTAAAATTCTAATTAAAAAAATTAACTAAAATTAATTACCACTAAAAATATCTATCAATTTCCTACACCTAAAAAAAAACTAAAATCGCCTAAAGTTATGCAACTTAAAATACGTCAATATCTAACCGGCGGTTTTGGAGGCGGCACGCTTGCGCCCTATAAACCATCGCCTTGCGGGCGGCAGAAGTAACTAGCCACACTCGCCACTGTTGGCGTCGTGCGCTGTGTCGGCGACACGCGCTCTCCGTCCCGTTCTCATTTCACGCGTTTACGTCCTGCAGCATCCCGCTGCCGCCGCCGCCGCCACCGCCGCCCGTGGAACCAACGCGCATATCCAACGCGTATACGACCGTATAAGAACGCGCTTACATAAGAACTATCACAAAAAATTACAAAACTTAAATTAATTCAAAATAATTAACTCAATTAACTTCAATTATTTCAATTAATAACAACAAATTAACCTTATTACAATAATTACAATAATAACAAGTTAAGTGTGGATTAAATAATTTATATATTAAAAAAACATTGTTTTTAATATTTATAATTTAATAATTAAATAAATTAAATAAAACAATAAAAGTTAAATGGTTTTAGATTAAATTAATTAATTAAATTAAATTAAATGAGTAATTAATGAGTTTAAAAATTAAGTTATAGAGTGAATAATATTAGTGCAGTAATTAATAAGTAAATTTAATAATTGTTTATAACAAATTGTTGATATACAGTGAATTATTATAAATAATTATTAGCCAGTTATTTATTTATTTATTTATTTTTATTTATTTTTGGATTAAGTAATAAAATTATTTAAATTTTAATTTATTAAAAGGACTAAGGGTGGTTTTTGAGTTTTTGGGGAGGAAAAACGTGTTTCGGGAGGAATATTTAGATTATATAAAATGTGAAATGTCCTGGAAGGTCCTGGGAAATTTTCCGAAACGTTTAAATTGGTTTAAATTGGTTTTAATGATTTTCATTATTAAATTTAATTATTAATTTTAAATTATTAAATTATTTAAATAATAAAATAATAAATTCCTATTTGTTTCTATGTTTATAACAATTTTTATTGTTTTTCTTTGTTATAAATAATTTTTGTTATAAATAACTGAAAATTTAACTATAACCCTAATTATTGGGGTTGAAAAATATTGACGACTTTAAGGATTAAAGGATTACAACGTTGAAAATTAATAAAATTGGTAAGTAATTAAATTACTAATTATAATTTCTAATTACTAATTATTAATTACTAATTAACTAATATGTTTAATTAAAAATTAAAATTTTTTATGGTTTCTGGGGTATTGTCTTTTAGTTTATTATAGTTTATTATAGTTTATTAATATTATTAATATTTGAATGCTTTTGTTTGATAGTATTTGGTTTGTAGGATAAAAGATAAAGGACATACTAATATTTATTATGTATTATGTGAATATCCTTGAATTCTTGCATTTGTATGTAAATCTTTGGTTTATTTTATTTATTTGGTTATTTCCTTTCGATTTTCTTGGTTTACTTGATTTCATGTTTTACGTTTGTTTTATTATTTATTTATTTGGTTAGTTTCTTAGATATGGATTGGTTTATTGGTTTATTTGTTTATTTATTTGTTTGTTTATTTATTTAGTTAGTGAAAGCGTTTTGTTCTATATGAAATAGGATATATGGAAATTATTTATTTATTGTGAACTAGATTTGAGAGTATGAGTAATTTTATGTTTAAAATTTTTATATTTCCTTAAAAGGTAATATTGTGTAATTTTGTAGATTTATAGAGTAATTAATTAGCTATCTTTTTGTAAAAAGATCATATAGATATTACGAAAATTGTTTAAGTTATTAATGATTTTATAAATTATTGCAATATTTAAGGAAACATAGGTGCTAATAAATGGTACTTCTACTTTAACATTAATATTGTTGATTTATATACAAATAAAAATTTTGCAATTTTGTCTACTTGTACAACAATTAAGTAGCTATCTTTATGTGAAAAGTTTAATTGAATATTATAAAAATTGTTCAAGTTATTAATGATTTTATAAATGATTGCAACATTCAAGACAATTTAGACGAGCTCATAAATGGTACTTCTAATTTAACCTCAAAGTTTATTGATTTCTATATATATAAATATTGTGTCATTTCTCTTACTTATACGATATTTAATTAGCTATCTTTATGTGAAAAGATCAATTGAATATTACAAAAATTGTTTAAGTTATTAATGATTTTATAAATGATTGCAACATTCAAGTAAACGCAGATAAATTCATAAAAGTTACTTCAACTTTAACATTTAAATTTGTTGATTTTCATACAAATAAATATTATGTAATTTTTTCTACTTATACAATATTTAAGTAGCTATCTTTATATGAAAAGTTTAATTAATTATTATATAAATTGTTCAAGTTATTAATGATTTTATAAATAATTGCCAGATTCAAAACAACTTAGATAGCTCATAGATAGTATTTCTATTTTAACATTAAAATTTGTTGATTTTCGTACAAATAAATATTATTTAATTTTTAATGGTTATGCAACATTTAATTAGCTATCTTTATGTAAAAAGATTATTTAAATATTATAAAAATTGTGTAAGTTCTCTATGGTTTTATAAATGATTGCAACATTCAAGGCAACTTAGATAAGTTCATAAATGGTACTTCTACTTTAACATTAAAATTTTTATGATTTATTTATAAATAAATATTATGAAATTTTGCCTACTTATTTAACATTTAATTAGCTAGCTTTATGTGAAAAGTTTAATTAAATATTACTAAAATTGTTTAAGTTATCTACAATTTTATAAATTATTGCAACTGAAAACTATGACACTACTAACAGTTACTTGTATTTTAACCTCAACATTTTTACACTTTCTAATAATGTACTACAATATAATTTTGCTTATTAATAAAACACCTAATTAACTATAATTTTGTAAAAAGAAAACTTAAATATTCTAAAAACTGTCAAAGTTATTAACAATTTTGTAAATTATTACAAAACCTAACTTTTAAAAGTTATTTGTACTTTAACCAAAAAATAAGTATACTTTTTTTAATTTAAATATTCTATAATTTTGCAAGCAAATAAAACAACTAGTTAGTTATCATTTTATGAAAAGAACATTTAAAAATTACAAAAATTGTTTAAGTTATCTACAAGTTTACAAATTAATACAACGGAAAACTATGACACTACTAAAAGTTACTTGTATTTTAACCTCAAAATTTTTACATTTTTTAATAATCAATTACAATATAATTTTGTATATTTATAAATCAACTAATTACTTATATTTTGGCCAAAAGAAAACGTAAATATTCCAAAAACTGTCAAAGTTATCAACAATTTTGTAAATTATTACAAAACCAAACTTCTACTTTTAAAAGTTACTTGTACTTTGACCTAAAAATATGTATACTTTTTTGTATTTATATATTCCGCCATTTAGCAAGCACATAAAACAACTAATTAGCTATCATTTTGTGAAAACAACATTTAAAAATTACAAAAATTGTATAAGTTATCTACAAGTTTACAAATTATTACAACAAAAACTATGACACTACTAAAAGTTACTTGTATTTTAACCTCAAAATTTTGACATTTTCTAATAATCAATTACAATAAAATTATTTCTACTTATAAAACAACTAATTAGTTATACTTTGGCAAAAAGAAAATGTAAATATTTCAAAAACTACAAAAATAATCAATAGTTTTGTAAATTATTACAAAACCAAACTTCAACTTCAAAAAATTACTTTGTACTTTAACCTCAAAATTAACATACTTCCTAATGAGTAATAATCATAAAATTCACCACACTCATAAAAAAACTAATAACTCACAACTTTCTAAAAAAAAAACTAAAGAAAACCAAATCATCTAAATTCTACCTTAATTATTCTAAACCATTACAAATTCTTGTACACAATTTTCAACACAATTCCTCTTCGTTTTTTTTCTTTTCAACGCCAAGAACTAGTTAAAAGTTAAAACTTGTAAATACTTCACTTCATTATTAAGTTTGTCCTCATCTGCATACTTTAAATAGACCTGAACACACTTAACTAGTCCTGAATAGTCCTGAATAGTCCTGAATCTTTTCAATTTCAAATTCTTCTTCCTAAATATTTCTTTACTCATTCTTTATATTTTTTACTCTTTCTCAATAAAAAAAAAGTAATCTTAACTTACAACTCAAACTTAAACTCTTCCTTTAACTGTAAACTTTCAGACTTAACCTAAAAGTGAACTAAATGTTAAATAACTTAAATTAACTTCCTAAGACTTAACAAAAAACTTTCCTACTTTTCAAAAACTTCTAAATTTTTTTAATTTTCTTTAACTTCCCACTAAAATTTTCACAAAGAAATCACAAAAAACAAACAAAAGAAAACTTTAAAAGCAACCAAAGTAAAAATTTAAAAAATAAATAAATAAAAAAAAAAAGAAACAAAAATAGGTTAAAAATGTTAAACACAAACAAGTACAACAAAGAAGTACATGTTTTATCTTGCATCTACTTTTCGTTCTATCTAATCAGTTAATGCATCCTTTGTTCTTTAATTCATAAAACAAAAGAGAAATAATTCTTGATATACAAAGTAAACACACACTAAAAACAAAACAAAACACAAACAAAAAAAAAACATAACATAACATAACAGTAACTACGGAACATAATAAAACAAAAAAACAAAAAAAAACAAACGAAAAACAAACAAATTTCGAAAGTAAATAAAAAACAAAAAACAAACAACACAAACACAATTTATGGAAGTAAACAAAACAAAACAAAACAAAACACTAAACAAAATAAATAAGAGTTACCTAAAAGTTAAAAGGAAACCATATTTATATTTGCAAGGACCTCGCAAGGACTTGAAACAGATGGCACCACACACAACAACAACAACAACACAATGTGTGGCAATATGCCTCCACTTGTGCCAATTGTCCTGCTCGTCCTGTGTGTCCTTTATCAACTGTGATTGAAATCAACACATACAGGATAATCTAAATTAAACTATCTACAATTTAATTATCTATCTGAATCTAATCTACCCTAACCTAACCTAATCTAACCTAATCTAACCTAACCTAACCTAACCTAACCTAACTTAACCCAACCTAACCTAACCTAACCTAACCTCATCTAACCTAACCTCATCTAACCTAACCTAACCTAACAAAAAAAAAATTGTTTTGGAAAAAAAATGTTGTTAACACTTTGTATAATTTCTCTTCATATCCTTGAACGCTTGTGGCTTGTGAATCGTTGTTTCCGTGCGCGCACCTCGATCCAATTAGCTTGGGAAAATCTGCCGCGTAAGGACTCTTCGGGCAGCACTCCAGAGAAGTAAGACTGCTGGCTCGCAGGCTCGCAGGATTCGAACGAATATTATCCCAGCGCCTGCGTTTCACGCTCGATTGCTGTGCTACTATTGCGGTTCGCTTGCAGGAGTAGTCGAAGACGAATTTCCCGAACACACTCCTAGAATTTCCTTCAATTCCACCCGCAATTCCTCAAGGATGTTTCCAAAGCGATGTTTCCTTGAAATTTCCTTTCATCGGCTTGCTTTTCTTTACTTACTTAGATTTACTAACCTCAAAACAATAAATGAATAAAACAAATTTACACAAACAGAATTAAAAAAACAAAAAAAAAACACAAACAAACAAAACACCAACAAACAAAACAAACAAAAAAACAAAACAACATTTTAATGTTTTTTATTTACTTTGACCTAATTTTCTTATTGATACTCAATTGTTTGTGTTTTGTTTTAAACGCCTATTATCCCCCCCTCTCTAAAAAAACAAAACACAAACAAAACAAACAAAAATGTTCATTTGTTTTTTTCTACTTCACTCTAAAACATTTACTGAAATTCTTCACTTGTTTTTTCGCTCAAACAAAACACAAACAAAAAAAACAAAACACAAACAAAAACTTTCATTTGTTTTTCATCATTTCAAACAAAAACATTTATTGATACTCAATTGTTTCTTCCCAAAACAAACAAAAAAAAAACAAAAAAATTTTGTTATTAAAAAAAAAAAAAATTCTAACCTTAATATGAGTGATTTCCTTAAAAATTAAAAATGTCAACCCAAAGTTTCGTATTGTATAGTTTAAAAGTCCTTGAAACGTGTTATCCCCTGACTCGTCCTGCGTGTGCTTGTCGCCTTGTTCTCGTTACTGGCATTATTCACAACTATCCGAGCGGAAGAGTCGTTCATTGTCGTAGCTGGTTGGGCATGCTGAACATCCTGCTCCTTGCATCGGGACAACCATCAGGACGAACACTGACACACACACACACACAGGACGAATATGTTGATGGCGCGCAAATATTTGCACGAGCGCTCAGCGCCGCGTAATTGCTTTCGAAAATTTTGTTTATTGTTCACTCGATGTGTGTTTCAACAGTGAGCGAACAACCAACATGCCATGAATAATTTTAAGGACGATCAGGACACAAGAAAAAACAAAAGTCTCGCGTGTTTAGTTAGCGAATTGATTCGATTAAATTGTACTTGACAAAACAAAAACAAAACACTAAACAAAAGTAAACAAAACAAAGGAAACAAAAACAAAAGAAAACAAACAGTTTCGAAGTGTTATTTACTTTATTAGGCAATTGTTTTGTTAGAAAACAAAAGAAAACAAAAGAAAACAAACAAAATCAGTGGTGTTAGATAAAAAAAAAAACACAAACAAACATTGAAGGATTAAATTTTGTTTTGTGTTTTTATTTTTTAATTTATATTTTATCCTTTATCTTTCTTGAATATGGTGCATTCAAGTCTAAGATTTAGATAAATCCTTTCGAGTTATCCGTTATCCTTTATCTGTTAGCAGTTATCCTTCATCCTTTATCTTTCCGTGGTGCAGATGGAGAAGAATTTTTTTTTCTTTTTTTTTTCTTTTCTCTTCTATCTATGGTATCTTTTCTATATCTACCATCCGAAGCTCTTCCTATTTTGTAGCCTGCTCCTTGTCTGTATGTCCTGTGTGTTCGTCCTGTTTTCGTCCCACTTGCGTTGGAATCGATCGCGCGTAATTGACCTACTTTCCTGTCCGCACCGCACGAGTTTCTTGCTTTCTTTTCGTGAAAATGCGAACCCTTTTTCCGTGCGCGTCCAGGATATAATACGCAGGATAATGCGATGCAGGACTGGAAACTGAAACACGAAAAACACTTTACGCACTCTTCACACATCCTGTGCACATATTGTGTGAGGACACACAATGCGGTTGATTGTTAAGTTGACGGTCAACAAAAAAGGATTTTAAGATTTTAAGGATAATGTTTAAGAGTTTTATTTAACAATAAATTATTTGGGGTAATTTAGATATGTAATAAAATAAAATTTAAAAAATGTTGAATATTTTTTGTATTTTGATCCTTAAAAAAAGGTACTTATTTTATAGTAAATTTTTTTTTAATTATTTGTTGTTGTAGCAGGACTAATTGACTTTTTTTTTGTGCAAACAAAATTTAAAAATATTTAAAATTGTTTAAGTTATAAGCATTTTTGTAAATTATTGCAATGTTTTAGTTATTTAAGAAAAAATTTAGTTTAACCTCAAAAATAATATATTTCCTCTAAAGTTATAATTTTTTAATTCTTGCCACATATACATAAACTAATTAGTTATATTTATATGAAAAGAAAATTTAAAATTTTTACAAATTGTTTAAATAATTCGCGTTTTTGTAAATCATTGCAAAGTTAAAAAAATATTTTAATAGTCTCGTAAAAGTTATGTTGAAGTTTAACCTCAAAAATAATATACTTTCTTAAAAGTTTAAATTCTGTAATTTTGCTCACATATAGACAATCTTATTAACTATCTTTTTGTGGAAAGAAAATTTAAAAATTTTAATAATTGTTTAAATAATACACGTTATTGTAAATGATTGCAAAATTTAAACGAACTTGGATATAGATAGTAAAAGTCACTTTGTACTTTAACCTTAAAAATAAAATACTTACTCAAAAATATATATTTTGAAACTTTGTTTATTTATACATAAACTAATTAGTTATCTTTATATGAAAAGAAAGTTTCAAAATTTTAAAAATTGTTGAAATAATCCAAGTTTTTGTACATCACTGCAAAACTCAAAAAAGTATTATCAAGATATTCTCGTAAAATTTACTTTCTACTTTAACCTCAAAAATGGAATACTTCCTGAAAAGCTCTAATTTTATAATTATGCACACTTATACAACACCTATCTAGCTACCTTACAAAGAAAAGAAATTTTAAAAATTTTAAAAATTGTTTAAAAAATCTAACTTTTTGTACGTCACCGAAAAATGTAAAGGATCCTAGATATGCTTGTAAAAGTTACTTCCTACTTTAACCTCAAAAATGGAATACTTCCTGCAAAGCTATAATTTTCTAATTGTGCACACTTATACAACAACTATCTAGCTATCTTTTACTGAACAGAAACTTTAAAAATTCCAAAAATTGTGTAAACAATCAACATTTTTGTAAATAATTACAAAACTTAAAAAATTAAAATTCCCCCAAAAAAATTATACTTTAACTCTAAAAATTATACACTTCCCCAAAAGTAATTAATTTAATTTTTTGTATACTAATACAACACCTAATTAACTATAATTCTATGAAAAAAAAATTAAAAAATATCAAAAATTGTTTAAGATATCGCTAATTTTGTAAACAAAAAAAATGCACTAAAATTTGTACTAAATTGATTGTCTTTTTGTTTCAGATTTCCCAAATCAAGGATAATTTAAAATAAAACGTAAAGTGTTAGTGATGCTTAACTAAAAAAAATAAAAAATAAATTAATAATAATAATAATGTCAAGTGTCAACGATTAAAACTAAACGTTTTCTGATGTGGATGGTCGGTTAGATGGTGGCAAACCAAATGGAAAAGCACCCAGTGGTTAACTTTAACGGTGAACAGTTAAAAGGATAATAACCCACACAAGGATGAAACTGAGCGTGTCGGCATACAGGGCGCACGCCTCAGCGCACAAGAAGATCCTGGATACGGCTTATCAGTTGAACTATGGTTCGACGTCGGCGTCGCATCATGCCACATCGACTACAAATGTCAAACCATTTCAGGTAAAATCAAAAAAATCCTTAATTCAATAAAAAAAAATTGTTTATAAAAAAATTAAAATTAAATAAAATTGGAAGGTAAAGTTAGATAGTTTTAGTTTGTCTTAGTTAGTCCTAGATAGTCCTAGTTTTTTAATTAAAATAACAATATCCTGCATCCTGATCCTGATCCTGATCCTGCCATCATATTAATCACCATCATTTGTACATCAAGTGCATCAATTTACACAGCAATTAATAATTAAATTCAAATTACACTCGGTGTGTTTATTTTCAATTAAGGTGCAATTCCATTAGTTTAATGAAAAAACAAAACATAAATTCACAACAAAACAAAACAAAACAAAATAAAGCAAAGTAACAGAATTCAAGATGTAAATAAAACAAAAACAAAAGAATAAAAAACAAAACAGATTATAGTCGGTGATTACTGAAAAAAACAAAACACAAATTCAAATAAAACAAAACGAAACTGTTGATTTCTAGATGTAAATAAAACAAAAACAAAAGAAAACAGTTTATAGTCCGTAGTTACTGAAAAAACAAAACACAACTTCAAAGTAAACAAAACAAAACAACTGATTTTTAGATGTAAATAAAACAAAAACAAAAGAATAACAAACAAAACAGTTTGTAGTCGGTGATTACTGAAAAACAAAACACAAATTAAAATAAAACAAAATAAAACAACTGAATTTTAGATGTAAATAAAACAAAAACAAAAGAAACAAATAGAAAAAAAACAAAACAGTTTATAATCAGTGCTTACTAAAAAACAAAACACAAATTCATAACAAATAAAAAAAAAAAAACTGATTTTTAGATGTAAATAAAACAAAAACAAAAGAATAACAAACAAAACAGTTTCTAGTCGGTGATTACTGAAAAAAACAAAACACAAATTCAAAACGAACAAAGTATAACAACTGATTTGTAGATGTAAATAAAATAAAAACAAAAGAAAAAAAAAAGAAAACAAACCCAAAACAAAACAAACAAACATAATAACTTGAATATGTTATCTGTCACCTTTTTTTGTTTTTGTTATTATTTCTGTTTTGTGTAGTGTTTTGTTTTGTTTTTTTTTTTTGATTTTGTTTGGATGATTCTCAATTGTTTGTTTCGTACTTTATTCACTTGTTATCGACGCCAGAGACAAAACTACCGGCAGTAAATTTTCGCACAGTTTCACTCGTTTGTTCGCCTCCCAAAAACGTTTCGAGTTGAGTATGTTTCGCCGCCGTTGCCGCCGCCGCTGCTAGACCGCCGTTTGGGAAAACTCGGCAACTACTTCACGTCGTTTTTGGCAAGTCGACAAAACACTTATTCTTCTTCTATCGCCACTCACGCGCACTAGATTTTTTTCTAGTTCTATCTTCTGGAAAACCCAGAAAAGGAAAAAAAGGACTGAAATCCTAAACGTTCAAAATGTCCCCCGGAAAACAACTAAACGTTGCCGATTTTTTATTTCTAGTCAAGTGTATTGAAATAAATGAAAGTAATCAAACACTTGCTTTTTTTGGGGGAGGGGGTGGGAAGGAACAAAATCAAGAATAATTTGTTTTGGTAATTTTTAAATTTTTTGGGGGGGTTGTCATGTGGATAATTGTATTTATATTGTTTAATTCGTGGAAAATGTTTCAGAATTTACGAATGGTCAATGTGGAATGATTTTTTTTTTCATTTCAAAGCGTTTTCTGTTGGTTTTCCACGCTTTGAGCTTTCAAGTCACGTGTGAAATCTGGTACATTATTCTTTTTGACCTTTCCGAGAGTTTTCACTATTCAATGCTTTCACTCGTTTACCTTTTTGTAGTGGAAAACTCTTTTACGAACAATTTACAATCGTATAATACCCAAATAATTATTTTTACTTTTTTTTTCCTTACAATTTATTAAAATATTTGGTAAACAAATTATCGGAAAAATATAAATTAAAGCGGTAAATGTTGAGAAATTAATGGTCTTTTGCATAGTGAAAAGATATTTTGAATATCTTTAATATTTTCGGAGATATTTGATATTTTGTGTAAAAATTAAATTTTTTGGGTAAAAACGTAAAATTTTAGTTTTTTGTTCATAATTATTTAACTACAATAGTTAAAAATACGCAATAAAAAGGAAAACGTTAAGAAATTATTGAGAATTATTGTGGTGAAAAGTTTGGTTAAATATTTTAAATATTTTAGAAGATATTTGACTTTTTGTGTGAATAATCAAATTTTTGGGTAAAAACTTAAAATTTTGATATTTTGCCCATAATTATTAAACAAAAATAGTTAAAAATATAAACTAAAAAGGAAAATGTTAAGAAACTAATGAGAATTAATGTGGTAAAAAGTTTGGTTAAATATTTTAAATATTTTGGGAGATATTTGATTTTTTTGTGTAAAAAATAAATTTTTTGGGTAAAAATGCATCATGTTAGTTTTTTGTTCATAATTATTTACCTATAATTGTTAGAAATATATAATAAAAACAAAAATATAATAAAATGTATCTATTTTTATATGGTGAAAAGTTTGGTAGAATATTTTAAATATTTTCGAAGATATTTAACATTTTGTTTGTGTGTGAATAGTCAATTTTTTTGGTAAAAACGTAAAGTTTTGGTTTTTTGCCCATAATTAATAAACAAAAATAGTTAAAAATACACATTAAAAAGGAAAATGTTAAGACCCTAATTATATTTAATATAATAGAAAGTATGGTTAAAAATTTTTAATATTATCGGAGATATTTGACTTTGTGTGAATAATCAAATTTTTTGATAAAAACGTAAAATTTTGGTTTTTTGTTCATAATTATTAAACAAAAAAAGTTAAAAATACAAATTAAAAATAAAAACGTTTAATAACTAATGAGAATTTAAATGGTAGAAAGTATGGATAAATATTTTGAATATTTTCAAAGATATTGGACTTTTTGTGCAAATAATCCAATTTTTCGATAAAAAAAAACAAAACTTTATTTTCTTTTGTCCATAATTATTAATATAAAATTGTTACAGATATAAAATTTATATCATATATTAAACAATTAATAACCTTTAATCCAGTATAAAGTTTGGTAGAATATTTTAAATACTTACGAAGATATTCAACATTTCGTTTCAATAATCATAATTTCGGGTAAAAACGTAAAATTTCATAATTTAAACAAAAAAACAATTAAAACAAAACAAAACAAAACAAAACAAAAACGAAACATACAATAATTGATTTTGTGTTTAATTAATTTCATAACATTAGTATGCGCTGAATTCCTAAAACTTTCACGTTTTCCCGGGGGACACAAATGAAAATCAAAACAAAGCAAAATTCGCGTTTGTAATTTGGTAAATTTACAAAGTTACCAATGTTTATCTTTGCTCTTCATTCGAAATCCAGCTAACGGCAAGATATTTACAATTTACAACACAATATTATCCACAAATGAATTTTCCAGGTTTTCCTTCCTTCAAAACAAGAACAATCCTTAGGTTAGTACAATAGTAAAATATAGTTACATGTTAAAATGATTAACAATTCATTATCATAAACATTAACAACAATAAAACCAAAAAGAAACATTTCGGAAAATTTAATTTAAAAAAAAGAAAATCCGGAAAATGTATGACAGCAATAATAATTTTTTTTAATGATTATTTTCTTTAAATCCTTACAATTTTTATATTATTTCTAATCATTATAAACCACACAATTCTTTTGTTTTTTTATTTATTTTGTTTGTTTTATTTGTGTTTGTTTGGGTTTGTTTTTGTTTGTTTTTTGTTTGTTTTTGATTGTTATCTTTTGTTTTCTTTTGTGTATATTTATATTTTCATTTGTTTTCAACGATTTTGATCATAACAAACATCATTTTCCAAAAGAATCCTTACGAACCAACTTGCACTCACGTAGTTGTGGTATGGTGAAGCTTTAGAAATACGATCGGAAAAGTTTCCTTGAAGATTTTCCACCAACGTGTATTAATGTGCTGCTGGTAGCGCGCGTGCGAGTAATTCATTAATTAAGTTAACGTCGTTAAGAAGTTTTTATATCAAAAACATAATAAAGATAGATAGTTATAGTTCATAAAAAAAAAACATTTCCTCAACAAACAATTTTTCAAAAATTTTCCATAGAAACTGTGGTACATTAAAACAAAATTAAAAAAAAAACAAAACACAAAGAAGCAAACAAAACAAAAATTAACCAAGTATCGAAGCACTGAAAACAAAACACAAACAAAAAATAAACAAGACAAAACACTGTAAACAAAAAAAAAACAAACAAAACACCAACAAAACAAAACACAGAAAACAAAAAACAAACAAAAAATAACAAAATATCAAAACACTGAAAACAAAACACAAACAAAACATAAACAAAACAAAACAAAACAAAACAAAACAAAACAAAACAAAACAAAACAAAACAAAACAAAACAAAACAAAACAAAACAAAACAAAACAAAACAAAACAAAACAAAACAAAACAAAA
>JARJDS010002105.1:0-12870 GCA_030264155.1 Atheta pasadenae
CCGCGCTAAGGAAGGCCCTTCTTTAATATATATCCGTCACACAACCCTGTATAAAGGCCCCGCGCTAAGATTTTGCAAAGGCCCCGCACTGAGATTTTGCACCGGGCCCCGCAATGACTTCGGCCGGCTCTGTTGATAGATATGGTATTTGTTTAATTTGTGGTTATAGATTAGTTTGCTGTAGTTTGCTGTCAAATATTCGAAATGTTGAGTTTGGTCGTATGACGAAGTCATTAATCTGTTGGTTTGTGGAACATGTTTTGATAGAATGGCTTTTAGAATTTCTTCATTTCTTGTCAAAGTAGTTATTGCATAATTTGTTGGTAATAATCTGTTTCTTTGAGATGATATTATAGTGAATAATGTGAAAAGGAGTTTGAATATAATTAGTTTGGAATACATGTCTTGTTATATTACAACTTGTGGATATACTGTTTTTTATAGTCAGTTGGATTCTAGTATTTGATACAAACAAAGTTATAAGTTAAAATAAATTGCGTTTATTGGAGTTTAATGATAGTTTTAATAATTTATTAGAAGGGTGAAAAGTTTGTATAGAATTTATTCGTTTTTTTGTGTTTTAAAAATTTATAGGTCATTGAAATATTATATAATGCACCTGAATGCAATAACAACGCATAAATTATTGTATTTAATTGTATTTATTTATTTAGCTTGTTGAAATTGTCATTGTCAAACAATGAGTACTGCCCAATATAGAATGGCTCTGAGAATGGCTAAAAAACAATTAAAATACGTTTTTTTATCTCTAATTGGTATAATATAGCCTATGACCACTCTAAGGTTATTCTTTTGACTTTCTGAAAATTTAATGACAATCGGTGCGGCCGTTTCGGAGCCTATACGGAACATACCCACAAACATACATACCTTCATTTTTATAGATATAGATAATGACATATCAACATATGTTCCTGCTCGCATAGTAATGGAAATCAAATTCTACATTTTAATATTTATTGAATTCACATTATACATTGAACATTTACATAAATTTAAATTAGTTGAATAAGTTATAAGTAATTATAAGTAATAATATATCACACGTGTGCAACATTACAGTCAAAATCAAACAAATAACCTAAAAAGAAGGTCATTGACCAGAATAATATCTATAACGAAAAATGTAAGGAAAGGTAATAGCAAAAGTGGAAAGAATTTAGTCGTGATGCATTTGCTTATATTTGCTTCTTGTTATTAATATTTCAATGACTAATACTACCAATGAAATAATCAAACCACCACCCAAAAGTGCAAATGCCAATACCAAATGTTCCATTCTCAAAACCTGATGAATCACTTCTATTTCATATTTTCGTTTTAATTTCAAACCGTGATAAAAATGTTCCAAAAACATATCGCAAATGCCACTAGAACGGATCCATTTTATAACTTCATTATACTCTTCAAACATTGGATGTCCTCTTGGAAAAAGATGAGTTGTATAATGATGCATAATTCGTTCTGGGAGCGTACGAACGCCTGGCTCACCATGATCTTGAAAAGTACCCCACACCTCTATGTAATGCAACAACCCTTGCATTCCAAGCGTTAACATATCTTTCTTCTTTACAATGCGTTCAAAATTTGCAATGTATTGTGAATACATAGTTACTGGAATATTTCTTTTATAGATCATTCGTCCAACCGAACCTCCTGTATTATTAAGCAGCGTAGCTATCTCGTCAGATATGGAAATAAGCAAATTTCTATCAATAACATCCTGTAATGATGAAATAGGTTTTTCTCGATTAGTGTAAGTCAGCGTGATAATCAACAAGGCTTCCCAACTTGCGTTGATAATAAATGTAAATATCCATGTAGTCACAAACAAGAGTCTTAATGAAAAAGTTTGTGGGTTCTGACTGGTCAATTCACCAAAAAAGAACTTCCAAGGCATCGTGCCAGAGTGCCAACAATTTCTGTAGAAACCATTTTCACCAGGTGCTAGATAAGCAAAAGTTACCCACAAAATACTTGAGCCTATTAAACAAATAGCTATAGTTGCCCACATACTAGGTGGAAACAATCTGGCTAAGTTTAATGTATGAGACATTATAGGAGGTGTGGGTACAGTCCAAATATGTGCTTCATCAAGAAATGGATGAGTGAAGTCAAAATCCCATATTAAATTTTCTCGGATGAAAAGTATACCTCCCAATCCAAAATCTCCTTCCTTCCTGGTTAAATTACCCATAATTAATGTGTATGAACCATTGACAAGCATTCCAGGACCATTAAATTGAAATTGGTAAGTGTGCTTGAACTGAAAATATGGTTGCATTACTTTTTCCGTTAGGGCGTAATCAATTCCATCGTATTGAATGCCCTCAAAATAATCAAAAAACGGAGGTGTTCCTGGTGTAAACACTACCACTGAAGAATTACGCCATTGCTTTGGTAGTTTTTTAGGAAAATAGTCGCCATTTTGTATTAAAACAGGTTCTAGGTTAGGTTTGTTCAAGTTTTCGTATTTGTACGGGTAATAAGTGTAGACAAGTGATAAATTTGTAACTACAACAACGTTGTAGATGAACAAACTATTTAAATCTTTAAATAAACCTGGTAAATCAAATTTTGTAGTGTTACAAGTTTGGTTATAAGCGTAAATTATAAAATTAGCGCGAGAATTCCATGCGCGTAATATTTTTAGGTTATGTAAAAGTTTTGATGAGGTTAGAGCCAACAAATATGTGTCAATTAATTTATATTTTGTCCAAAATGGTTGGAATGATTTATAGTTGTTTAAGTCAATATTGTAGGTTTGTTTACTGTAATTTGTTATTAAATAACTTAAATTAATATCAGAATTGTCCCATGCGTACATTAATCTTGTTTTTGGGGTTAAATGTTTTATTAAAATTGTTTTTAATGTTTGTTCCGTATTTTTTGATATTCCATTTTTTGTTGGTAACAAAATATTTAATTGTATTGATGTTACAGTTGTTAGTATTATAAATATCTTTATTTTCAGGTTAGGATACATGACTTGTTACTTTCTGATTGAGTATTGAGGTAATAAACATTGTTTTACGTTTTCTCTCTACAAAACTCGTTTTGGACAATAAAAAATATAATATGTTTTTAATTCGAGTTAAACCACTTAGTATTAATGATATTAACGATATGAGTTTGATATTTATTGTATGTTTCATAAAACTTTTCTTTAACATAAAGTAATTTGGTTAAATGCGTTTAATTATATTCACATGAATGTGTAATAAAGTCGAACTTAAATTAAATTTAATATTATTTAATAAATATATAATATGAATATTTATTTATAGTAAGCGTTGTTTATATTAATTTTGACCTTTTTGAATACGTTGATTGCGAATAAACAATTCGGTTCTTGAGATTGTTTATTTTTAATTATAATTTTTTGTGAATTTTTCTTATTTTGGGTGTCATTATTAGTTGAGTCGTTAATATCTCTGCTTAGAAATATCAGAATTGAATAAGGTAAAGTCGGACGTAATCTCTATTAATTGCTCGTCAAAATGAACTAACATTTATTTATTAATCTCCATATTCAATATACTGTAATTCATTTGTAGTCAAACATTAGAAGTCAGAATATTAATTTGAAATTGATTTTTAAAAGTTGTAGATACTGTAACAATATATTTTTTAAATAAAGATTATTGTTCAAGGAAAGTGGATGGATAATATAGAATGTGATCAAACAAAGAAATATATGATTATGTGGAAAACTAATAGTTACTCCTCTCTGATAAAAAGATTGTTGTTGATCATGGTGCCTGAACACCCAACCCTTCTAGAAAATTGACACCAACTAATTCTGGAGTATATATATAGTAAACCAGTACAAAAAGATATGAAATCTGTGAGTACAAAAGATCAACAGAAGGTGTAAAAGTCTTCCAGAACAAGAGTGAATGCATTAGAAAATATGATTAAGTTCTGGTAAATAAAGAAAAACATATCAGGTAAGGTTAAATTAAGCGTGGTCCAAGTAGAAAAAGACGCACAAATAAATAGATTCAAAAAAAGTTCATTAAAGAGCGGTTTATATTGCATAAAGCCATAAAGTATGACGTATGTCCCACTTTCAAATTTTAAAAAGTTATACAAGCTTATTATTACATCTAAACTAGAAAAGCATGCAGTTTTATTGTTAATATCAAATTTATTAATAAACTAATGATTAAAAAATCTTTGTCGACAGCTACTTTACTTATTTATTCCTCTCTATATATATAAATATATTGATGCGGGTCTGTAATTAATCCATTTTACTTGTTACCAGCATTTAAAAGCAGAAATATTGAAGGTAATGTTGCTTTTAGTCTTATCGCTAAAACAAAATTGTCTCTAAATAGAAACATTTAAGTAAATAAAACCTTCTCCTATACCTACAAGTAATGATTAATAATGATTCCGTTGTTTACATTTATTCTTTGTTATTATTATTTCAATAACCAACACTACCAATGAAATAATCAAACCACCACCCAAAAGTGCAAATGCCAATATCAAATGTTCCATCCTCAAAACCTGATGGGGTACTTCTACTTTATATTTTCGTTTTAGTCTCAAACCATGATGAAAATGTTCCAAAAACATATTACAAACGCCACTAGCACGAATCCAGTTAATAACTTCATTATACTCTACGAACATTGGGTGTCCTCTACGAAAAATATGAGTTGTATAATAAAGCATCAATCGTTCTGGAAGCGTACGAATGCCTGGTTCGCCATGATCGAGATAAAGTCCCCACACCTCTATATAATTCAACAAACTTCGCATTGCAAGCGTTAGCATATCTTTCTTCTTTAAAATGCGATCAAAGTTTTCAACATAGTGCGAATACAAACTAATTGGAATATTTCTTTCATACACCATTCGTCCAACCGTACCCCCACTATTATTAAACAATAGAGCCATATCCTTAGATATAGAAATAATAAAATTCCGATCAATAACATCCTGTAACGATGAAATAGGTTTCTCTCGATTAGTGTAAGTCAACGTGATAATCAACAAAGCTTCCCAGCTTGCGTTGATAATAAATGTAAATATCCATGTGCACACAAACAAGAGTCTTAATGAAAAAGTTTGTGGGTTTTGACTGGTCAATTCACCAAAAAAGAACTTCCAAGGCATCATGCCAGAGTGCCAACAATTTCTGTAGAAACCATGTTCACCAGGTGCTAGATAAGCAAAAGTTACCCACAAAATACTGGAGCTTACTAAACCTATAGCTATAGTTGCCCACATACTAGGTGGAAACAATCTGGCCAAGTTTAATGTGTGAGACATTATTGGAGGTGTAGGTACAAACCAAATATGTTCATCATCCAGAAATGCATGAGTCAAATCAAAATCCCATATTAAATTTTCTAAAATGTAAGGAATACCTCCCACTCCAAAATCACCATCGTTTCTGGACAAATTACCCACTAGTAAAGTGTATGACCCATTGATGTACTCTCCTGGACCATTAAATTCAAATTGGTAAGTGTGCCGGAACTGAAAATATGGCTGGATTACTTGTTCCATTAAGGCGTAATCAATTCCACCGTATTGAACGCCATCTAGGTAGTCCAAAAACGGTGGTACTGCCGGTGTGAACACTACCACTGAAGTGTTACGCCATTGTTTCGGTACTTTTTTAGGAAAATAGTCACCATTTTGTATTAAAACATGTTCTAGGTTAGGTTTGTTCAAGTTTTCGTATTTATACGGGTAATAAGTGTAGACAAGTGATAAATTTGTAACTACAACAACGTTGTAGATAAACAAACTATTTAAATCTTTAAATAAACCTGGTAAATCAAATTTTGTAGTGTTACAAGTTTGGTTATGAGCGTAAATTATAAAATTAGCGCGTGAATTCCATTCGCGTAATATTTTTAGGTTATGTAAAAGTTTTGAGGAGGTTAGAGCCAACAAATATGTGTCAATCAATTTGTATTTTGTCCAAAATGGGGGGAATGATTTATAGTTGTTTAAATCAATAGTGTAAGTTAGTTTACTGTAATTTGTTATTAAATAACCTAAATTAATTTCCGGATTGTCCCATGCGTACATTAATCTTGTTTTTGGAGTTAAATGTTTTATTAAAATTGTTTTTAATGTTTGTTCCGTAGTTTTGGATATTACATTTTTTGTTGGTAACAAAATATTTAATTGTATTGATGTTAAAGTTGTTATTATTATAAATATTTTTATTTTCAGGTTAGAATACATGATGTGCTACTTTCTGGTTAGATATTGAAGAACTATATATACTGTTAAGTTTCCAGTTCCACCAAACTCGTTCGGGAAAATAAAAAAAATAATAATAAGTTTTTAATTCGAGTTAAACCACTTTGTATTAACAATATTAACGATATGAGTTAATATTTAATGTATATTTCAAACAACTTTTGTTACCGCAGAACAATTTTGAAGTTAGATTACGTTTTAAGGTTATGTTCACATGGCTAGTATAATTGTTACAAAATGAAACTTAATTTAAATTGTAGTAGTTGCTTATGTGGTTTTCAAGAAGTAAATATCAATGGTATTTTTTCAAAGCACTTTTGTTGAATTGCGTCGCACACAGTGCAACAAAGCAACACAATTTTCACTCAATATGCTTGCGGCTTGCCATTGAATTGTAGCGACGCACGACGTTCGATTATATCGCCTCAATGGCGATGTATATTTTCAGATCGTGCAAAAACTCGAGAGCTATAGGGTTCGGGAAATGAGAAAATATGGCATTTCTATGGCATTCCATTCACTTCCTTTGCCACCACCCGCTGGCCCCCCCAAACACGTCCGAACGCAAACATGAACGCGTGTGCAAGAAATATATTAACGGAAGTGAAATGCCATTTTCGTCTAGCATGCATCGGACAGTGCAATATCGAACGATCTTCAACGCCTTTTAATTCGTTTCACTGTTTGGAGACAAAACGAATCTATTTCTTAGTATTTTTCAAGATGATACACGATTTAATAACAAGAAAATAATAAGAAAACAAAAAAAATGGGATTAAAACGAAGATAAATTATTAAAGAATAGGATAAAGTATAAACTTTAAAGGTAAGTTTGCGGGTTTAAAGGAACAAAATCATTCTTGAATACACACGCGATTCATTCAGTTTGAATGACAAGTGATTTGGAAGTCCATAAATATTAATGTTCTTCACAATTTCGCTTCACCGCGCGTTTAGTGACAGCTCCCGTTGAATCACCAGTAACCACCTCTTCGTTGAGTGCATTTCTGAAATGCATTGCATTGTCAGAATCATTATAATCAACATGTTTCCACTCATTGTCATTCAGATGATTTTTTCCTCAGTCTGCAATTATAATCGAGTTATAAGTTACAAGTCGACGTTCGTTATTTTCGTCAGTGAAAACGCACACACGACAAGATCCATGTACCAAAAATGATTTTATAAAAATGTTGTTTACTGTTTAGGGTAAGGTTTGCCGTCCTTGTTGTTCTTTTTACAGAACAAATCGATATGTGTGGATATGTCACTCCCATTCGCACATTCTCCGTCAATTAAGGGTTCGGTAGTTCGGTAGTTTGGTCTTTCAATGATATCACACTGGCAGTGCCCCCTCATTCCTCACAATCGGCTTCAAATGGAGTCCAAGAATCGTGCAGATGTTCGTTGTGTGCTCACGCTCGGTGATTGTTGGCTGATATTGAATTACGCGCGCATAAATGCGTCCCGAGTTTATTGTCCTCTACTATTAGAAGGATGGAATGTTTGACTATGACAAAATACAATGCAATTCGGATTTGTTTGTCTTGGAAAAATGTTTTAATTGCAAATAGCTCAAGTTGTGTTTAATTTTTAGTTGCAATTTTTGTTTGTAGATGGCGCGATGTGGAGTAAAAGCCAATAAATATTTTAAGTGCATTTTAATGCCAAATCAAAGATAACGATAACATCTAAGAGTAATATTTTCCACTTGAAGTGCAAATAATAAGAAAAACGTTACAAGATACGTTACAAGAAAGTAATAAAATCCTCTGATCTACCCTCAATTCACCCCCAAAACGCACTTTGATATCGAGATTGCGGCTATGTCCAGCAACCTCCATCGACTAGGAAAATCTAATATAACGCTGTTATCATAAGCTCAAGCACGAAAAGAGGGATCGAGTTTCTAGTTCCAGTTAGAAGTAACGTATTAGTCATACTTGTTCCATCGCTCAACTTGCATGATTTGCCACTGAAATGTGAAAATCTACTTTTACTCCTGCAGCTTCCACTATTAGGTACTACTACTTCTGCTTTTTATTTACACGTACTTTGTGTACTTTGGGAATGTTTGAACAGGTCGCAAGTTCCTGCTTGGTTCATCCTTAGAAGTCACGTGCCTGTGAGGTAATAAGATCTGACATGGACATGGACAACGATGGGGACTAGTACAACAACAAGGGTGGCCGGGTGGACGTGGAAGTAAGGGACAGTCAATCCACAAGTCTCCAAGGACGTTGCGATGTCTAGGATCTATCGAATGGTTGGTATCTCGGCTAGACGACCTTAAAACACGCGTTCAGCCCTCCGGAAAACCCATATACATATTAAGTAATAATCTTCAGTCTTTATTTAAACGGCACGATGCGTAAGAAGGGCGAGTACCTACAGCGCGTTGGAGTGAAATTAATTTGTATTTGATGTCGTGACCAAAATTCTAATGTGATGGATTGGAATGAGAATTAGAATTTGAGTTACACGTTGAAAATTGTTTGGTTTATACTTTGGTACTGATGGTGAAATTTTGTGGGGGAGTTAATCGAATATCAGTGCATTAGTGCATATTTTTATTTTGATTGGTATTTAATTGACTTCATCATACACGTAATTATAGGTTTTAAGCTCATGGGGTAAGGTAAATAAGCATTAATTAGTCTTGTTTGAAGTTGTGGAAATCAGGAATTGTTCGACGGTGAATTTTTTTCTAGTTGACAATGTTAAAGCAAAAAACAGCTTCGGTTAGTTTATATTATAAGCTGACATGTTAACAGGAAAATAATTGGTGTTTTAAATGGTGGGATTACGATTTTCGGGTACAGGTTCATACATAACCTAAAAACTAGTTTTGTTTTTTTGCAGTTTTCTGATTTTAAAGACAAATTGTTAATTTGAACTGGCTTTGGTTTTTCTTTTGTGAATCAACAGCTCATTTCGAACGCATTTTGAAAAGCAATAATGAAAACTTTCATCCCCATGGTTTATACATTCGTGTTCGGCAAGAATACTCGTGCTCGTGTATAAGAAGTAGCGATTTGAAATTCAAATGAGCACCATAAATGTATTAATTCGAGTTCGAAGAGGAGATCCACCGCGCCTCTGCGAGTAGACTAGAAAGCCAGCTAGCAACAGTGAAGCAATTTCACATGAATTGCAAGATAGTCGCGAGGATCTGCTTTGTGTCCTGCTCGCAACGCG
This sequence comes from Atheta pasadenae, assembly GCA_030264155.1. NCBI lineage: Eukaryota > Metazoa > Arthropoda > Insecta > Coleoptera > Staphylinidae > Atheta > Atheta pasadenae. Next base: position 9,454 of record JARJDS010002105.1, read on the forward strand.
TTGGAAGTTGAGTGGAAGAAGATGGGGAAACATTATTCACCCCAGATCGAGGGAATGCGTCGTGGAAATACCCAATTTTCGGTTGCTACACAACAGTTTTATAAAAGTCTAGGAGGGAATACAAGGAACAGCAAGACTAACGCTTGCACGAGAAGCAAAATGTTGCAAGATGAAAACAAGAACTTAAAATTTTGAAGAATAAGAAGCTTTTTGAGAGGTTTTAAGGTTAAAAACTCTTTGACAAGTATATTGACGTAAAGTTTGGTAATTTTGTTTGTTAAAATCAGTAATGTTGTTATCTTAGTTTTAACATGTTTATAAATAATAGAATATCAAATCATACAAATTTAATTTAGGTTTAAAACATGGTTCTACTGTGTGTTTGTGCTAATTTCGAACATAGGAATTCCTTTATAAAAGCAATAATAGTAATGACATTCACTGCATTTGTGTGGGAATGTAGAACTCTCTCTTCTGATATTTATTTTTGTAAATGATATTATTAAAATTGAAATGTTGAGTCAGTATCTATTGCTTTATTTTAGGTTTTTCTTTTGGTAATTTTACAAAATTTAACGTCCAATAAGATTTCAAAAAGTAACAAGTACCGATTGAACTTTAAAGCTTTAATAGAATGAAGTAGACGATTTATTTTAAATGGCATGTCTGTCTTCAGCGATGCGCCACCGCTGAAAACAGATAAATCCGTTTCCAATACGTAATTCATCGCCTTTTTGTTTGTTTCGTCCGCGCGGGAAGTGACGTGCGTGAAGCAAACAAAACACTTGAATGTTTACACGACCGAAATGCTTTATGTGCGCGAAGATTGCTTTATAGACAATAAACCATCGACGAAATTAGCCATTTACTTCGTAATCTGTGTGTATTTTAATTAAACACAGAAAATGCTATCAAAAAAAACTGTAACTATTTACATTACCATGCTTTATGACTGTTTATTACCCAAACGAAACTATTCAGAATCCTAGTTAAATATTTATTAGACAAATTTAGAATAAAATTAAAAAAAAAACTTAATACTTTGTAATATAATCAAATGTTACCTAACAAAGAAATTGATGATTCAAATGTAATTAATAGACTTTAAATATCCTTTAAGTTTAAAGACCCAAGCGTTAATTGAGGAGGAAAATGGCAAGGTTCGATCTTTCCAACATAGATTTTCACTTTGGCAGACCATGTCGAAATCGATGAGATCAAATGCTGGAATGGTTGTCGGGTTGTCGACGCCGCTTTCAGCATTCGGCAGCTTCCGTAGTTTAAAGTTCTTGAACTAAATTAAATTACACCCCGGTCTGAAAGACAGTCGTCGGTGCTCGCTGGCGTTCGACGTAACATTAATCTGATTATAGAATATTAAAGAGCAATTTTAGTTTAATGCTTCCATTACGAGCAACGAGCACGGCAACCCGTGCTCATCTTCACGTTGTGTCGCCGTTCTCTCGGATGCTTTGCTGGTGGTGTGGTGGAGGTGCCAGTGTCGTGCCGCCCGCAACGAATGTGCGCTCCTGAGTGCAATAATGCGAGTGTTTAACTCCAATTACACGCACTAACGCTTGACATTTATTAATCGACCACTACAACTAGTCATCGCTAATCGCGTTCATTACGTTCCAGTTTTGCTCGTACAAACTCATTACGAACACATTGTGTTTACAAATTGTTGTTGACGTTGATATATTGTTTGTTTATTTACAAGTAATGGTATGGTTTTACAATAACAAAATAACAAAAAACAAATGCTACAGATTCTATCAAAACAAAATACAAAAACAAAATCAAAAACTAAAAAAGTTGGCAGTTTTACATGAGTTTTACAAGAAGAAACAATATCCTAACCTAACAAATCCTAATCTAACTTAACCTAATAAAACCTAACCTAACCTCACAATATTTACATTATTCTTGTGAGATGTACCTCGATTCTATTTTTTGGTTAAAGTTAAAGTTTTCCTCACTATGAATATCTTAAGAAAACTTCATCAAACTTAACTTTTATGACATTGCCAGACTATTCATTTCTAATTATTATGCAACAGTTTATAAAACAAAAATAAAACAAAGCCTACTGGAATAACCGAATTTGCATGGCATACATGACCTACAAACAAACTATTGTACTTGAAACAAAACCAAACATGCTATTTATGTTTGGTTCACAACATTCTATATATCTAACCTCACAATGTTCATATATCTTATGAAATGTACCACTATGTTATGATTTCAAGTTAAAGTTTTCCCCACAGTAATGTTCCTATACATATGCATAGGCATCTTGCAACAATTGACTCATTTTACTCGTTTTAACTCAACGTTACGATATTCTCAGTGCAGAAACATCTTCTTCATGTCAAGTACGCTATCTTTCAATTGATAATAATTTCTAAGGAAACTTTATCACCATACATATTCTATGCTTTAAGTCTATTTCATTGCAAGTCGCAAATATTCATTTACGTCATCTAAGTTTACGGCAAGTACTGCAACCGGTGACTATTGTGTTTATTTCAACTAGGAAACGTATTAAAAGCGTTTTCCGTTCTGTTCAATGTTCTAGTTTTGGATAGCTGGTTGAGTGAATTTTGGATGTGAGTATTCAATGCGCCATGCTTACGAGTACTCTCGAGTGCTCAACTGTTAAAATCATCGTAGCGTGAAGTTGATACGAATTAACATGCGACAATTTCAAACTCGGTGTGCTTGGAGTGCACAACATGCAAACTGCATGCATATAATCATTGCTTCAATGCGTACGCATTGGTATTTGAAAAGATAAGTTGCGAAAGCTAAGTTATTGGATGAATGAAGATAAGTTGAAAATTTCTGATTGTTACAAACTTGTATAGCAACTGAACTGTAACTTGTTTTTAACTTGACAATTTATATTGTGTAGATTATTAGTTTATTTATTTATTGAAGATGAAGTTATGTAAGTAAATTATGAGTTGGTTATTTATTGGTCTCTATATTTATTTCGAAGCATTTTGTAAAATTCTGTAACTTAAGGAAGTTGTGGGGGTTAAGACTTGTTATCAGATATTTATGAATTTTTGTATACTTATCAAAGACGAGATAATACATTGACCCTTAAAATTTGAAGTCGATTGACCGTTTGTATTCCGAGATATATTCAATTAAAAATTGGATAATTAACATTGGTTGTATAGGACAGCTACTCTTCAGATCCAGTATTTAAGTTATAAATAAAAAACTAACTTGCAGATATTTACCAAAAACTGACAATCATTTAATGCTTTTATTTTACATTTTTTTTAAATTAATTTAAAATATTTCACCGTTTACTTTTTTCTTAATCACGGTTTAAAGTTCAACAATTGAATGAAAACTATACATCGACGGGGTCAGACGAGACAACTTGGCAACACTGTACCA